>RCUC01160795.1:0-51496 GCA_003697995.1 Taxidea taxus jeffersonii
CTTAGGACAGGTGGAAGGAGTCAAATTCCCTAAGTTTGAAGTCTAAGTATAACCATCCTAAAGTCAAGTCTACATTCACACTTTTCTCAGTTAGTTAGAAAGTCTGGGGATGAAGAATAAGTTGAGGGTCTTTCAGCTTCTACTGGTGGTCTGTTGCCATCCTATAACCTTTCAAAACTTGGCCTCAATGCCTAGAGAAAGAAATTTCTTTGCCCCCTTCCTTCTGACTGGTTGTTAATAACATAAAACCTGCCTTACCCATACTAGGTCTCAACCACATGCAACTTTCTCTTCCAGGACCCATTACAAAATAATTAAAAAGAGCTAGGGACTGCCAGACAGGAAAACCAAAACAAAGAGAAACAAACAAAACTGTAAAACTTACATCATGCTAATCAGAAAAACTATCCGGGAGTTTTCAAATTTTAAATATTATTAAAACATCTTATCACATTATAAAATACTCTATGATTAATCTATGTGACAAGATCAGAGACTGACCATCAGATGTGGAAATGAAGGCAGATTCTGGGACATTCTTATCAGAGCAATGAATTTGATGAATGAGGTCTTAGAAATCTGGGTTTTGCTCAACTGTTGAGCTTGTTTTCCCTGCTCTGAAAATCCAAGTGACTTTGTAGATGTCAGGCTGCTTTCTTGCTGGATCTAGGTAGTGCTCCTTATATTGAACAACTGCTTTGTATAAAGAAATATCGCCAAATAAAGTACCCGAGGAGCGTTCCTGCCCCCAGAACTGTTAAAGAACCGCTTGGAAGAGTATGCTGGGTCCCTGTTCATATATCTTTATCAATTCTACAAATATTCTATCACCCAGCTAAAACCATTGTGAACTGCATCACAGTTTTTAAAACTATCTCAACTTTAAAAAAAAAACAACAACTATCTCAACTACTATTCCCACGATACAGAATCAGAGTGTTAGCAAAGGTAGTCCCCAAGAGCACTCACCCAAAGGTGGTGGGTGTCCCCTAGGTATAGTGTCTCAAGATCAGGGAGGCCATTTTCTGGATCATCACTGCCGAAACCCTGAAAACTCATGTGGGCAATGACCACTGGAAGGGTCCCACTTTGCAGCAGGACTAACCTAGCCCTAACTGTCAAGAAACTGAGAAGCAAGAAATGTCCCCAGGCTTTCTGGTGCTCTCCAGCTTCCCCCACACCCAGTCACACCATTAGCACATCCTGTTAGCTGCAGCTGAACGTGATGCTTCTGTAGTGTCCAAAAGCCAACATCACTGAGAACTTGGGCGCTGGATGGACTCAGCTAAAGAGGGCTACAAGTTGTGACCACAGAAAAGGACCCTACAGATAGCAGCATGCCTGTTTCCTTTTTGATAAATTGCAAGTTTCGGTGCAGCAAGCCAATATTGCATTCAGGAACGGTAGCCTTGAGACATAGTTATTCCACTACTGATCACTGACAAACTCTGTATTAACTTATAAATAAATATCTTCAGAATGACACAAGATTGTATCTGCTCTTTTTGGATTTCTTCTTTCTATGTCTGTAGATGAGAATTGACTGTGGTTGGAGATCACAAGGTCATTATAATATTGACCCTCGTTATTGATGCTTAATGAGAACCTGCTCCTTAATCCACTCTCAGAGCTAGGATCTATGACTGATCAGGTGGAAACTGTATGTATGAAAGATGTTTTACTGTTTTCTACTTGTTTGGACTGTTTTCTACTTGTATGTATGTATATATACATGTATACCTTTTTTTTCCTTTTTTAGAGAGAGGGAGAGAGAGAATCCCAAGCCAGCTCCACACACAGCACAGAGCCCAACACAGGGCTCGATCTCACAACCCTGAAATCATGATCTGAGCCAAAATCAAGACAAAATCAGACTTAACTGACTGAGCTTCACAGATGCCCCACATGTATACCATTATTAGCTGGGCTGCATATGTGCCCTGTCATGGAACAGAGAAGGAACAACACTCTCACACACAGATCCTATCCTTTCACCATTTGGAATATAGGGCTCTGCCGTAAAATTACCACTACAAAGAAGGACCACCTTCAAGTCAGTTATTCTAAAATAAAGTCATCACTTTGGGTAGGCATCTCGCTTACATTTGGATTCAGGAGCCAATGTACCTGGATTTGAATCCCACCTCTGCCACTTACTAGTTACATGACTCATCTATAAGATGAGGATGATAACAGTACCTGCTTCAGGTGATTGTACTGAAGGTTAACAATGTTAGTTTATGTGAAGTACTTAGAACAAGACAGCACAGAGTAAACCCTATGTAAGCATTAGTAATGATTATTGCTATTTGACTGGAATACAGTGTGGTCAGTCATCCAGTATGTTAAGTTAGCTCATTTAGGTACCTATATATAGACATTTCTTAATAACCAACTTATTGCCAAGGTGAGAGTTTGCAACAGCTGATTTCACTTTTTCCCTAAACTAGAATTCCTGTAGCCACTGAGCTATTGACCACCCTTTTGACTGTGCACAGCTCCTTACCCAAAACTACTCAAGGAGGGCTACTTGGCCATGTCCTCATTAAGTACTTCTTGGCCC
This sequence comes from Taxidea taxus jeffersonii, assembly GCA_003697995.1. Classification (NCBI taxonomy): domain Eukaryota; kingdom Metazoa; phylum Chordata; class Mammalia; order Carnivora; family Mustelidae; genus Taxidea; species Taxidea taxus. Next base: position 2,564 of record RCUC01160795.1, read on the forward strand.
ATGGGGAGGCAAGGTGTCTTCAGTTTATGCTCCTCTAGTTTCATAAGTATGTAACTATATGGCTGTGTTTCAGGTACTACCCACAGAGTATCAACTCACACTCACTGTTCTCAAAATTTATCTGAAACTCAACTGGAAAAACAGTACTTATGAAAGTTTGCCTGAAGGATATCAAACTCCTCAAAATGATTAAATAATAATAGTAATAATAATAATCCGATAAGGATTTTTATTAGGGTCATTGTCCTTTTCATGAAAAGGTATCCTCTCAAAAGGAATTCAAGGAGAAATTCTCTCTCTGGGCTCAGTATCAGAAGTGATAGTAAAACACTAATGTTCACTGGGTGCTACTGAGAAACAATTTTCAAAGTTCTCTTTGTGTATTAACTCATGTAATCTGTGAAACAATTCTGTGAGTGCGTAACATAATTATCCTTGCTTTAAAGGTGAGAAAACTGAAACACAAAGCAATTAAGTAACTTGCCCAAATTACATAGCTAGTAAGTTAGAGAGACAGGATTGAAATTCAGATAGTCCATCTCCAAGGAATAGCCTACAAACCACCACCCTTTACTGCTCCTTGGAGAATTTGCTCTGCTCGTGAACTACCAGTTTGGTTTTGTCTCATGGATTTTGGTGAATCATGAAATTAGTTTGAATTCATTGCTAGGAATTTCACAGCCAAATTCCTAGCCATGCAAGAGATCTTATGGCATAAATTCTGCATCACAACCTAAATTATAACTTTTATCTTTTATCATTACATTTTTTCTTTGTCTCATTATCCTTATCCACTTATGAAAATCATGTGTGCCTGATATCAATACCTGTCAAGAAGAGTAAGGAAAGGAACATTACCAGCCAGTCTTAGTCATGAGCACAGATGTAAAAATATTAAAAACATTAACAATCTCACTTAACCATGTATTTAAAAAATCATAATCAGATTGGATTTACCTCAGCAATGCAAGGATGATTTATCATTAGAAATGCATGAATAATAAAATTCATCATATTAACAAATTAAATGAGAAAAACAATAAAAACACTTGAATTCATGCAGGTAAAAAAGTATTTAATGAAATACAGCTTCCATTCATAGTAAAAAATTTTAACAAACTTGGAATCAAAAAGAAGTGTCTTCCATTCTATTAATAAAAAATTTTATAAGATAAGCCTACAGCAAACAACATATTATCCATGAAACATTGAAAATATTCCCTGTGAGATCAGGACCATGACAAGGGTTCCCATTATCTCCCTTTGTATTCAACACTGCACTGTGCCTAGTCAACAGAGAAAGGCAAGATAAAGACGGAATAAAACAACCATTACTTAGTGATGATATGACTGCATATGCAGAAAATAAGAACTCTACAGGTAAATTACCAGAATTAATAAGAACCAGTATGCAAAACTCAAACGCATTCCACATATCAACAAAAACAAATACGAATAAAAATTTAAAGAGATACCATTCTCCTGCACTGTATGTTAACTAACTGGAATTTAAATAAAAACTTGAAAAAGAAAAGAAAGAGGGAAGAAAAACAGAGATACCATTTTCAATAGCATTTTAAAAAGATCTTTATGGAGATAACTATAAATCTTAGCAAAAGACGTTTTTAAAAAACTAAATAAAATAGAAATGTATCAAGTTCATGGATTGAAAAACTTAATAATTTAAAGACGTCAGTTTTTCCCAAATTGAGGTCATAGCAGTCAAAATCCCAACCTTTTGCTTATTTGTTTGTGGAACTTCACAAGTGGATTCTAAAATTTATATGGAAGTACCCAAGCCAAAAAAAGACAAAATCCTACTGATAAAAGACCTGGTGAAGTAAATTGTTCTCCCAGATATTAAGACCTTTTATAAACTATAGACTTTGGAACAGTATGATATTTATGTGGGAACGGACAAACAAGAGGATGGAATGAAATAATGAATCCAAAAATGATCCCATACACATAAGAATGTTTGATATCTGACACAGTTGATCCTGTAAATTAAGAAAAAACAGACTTGGGGCACCTGGGTGGCTCAGTGGGTTAAGCCTCTGCCTTCAGCCCAGGTCATGATCCCAGGGTCCTGGGATCGAGCAGCGCGTCGGGCTCTCTGCTCAGCGGGGAGCCTGCTTCCTCCTCTCTCTCTCTGCCTGCTTCTCTGCCTACTTGTGACCTCTGTCTGTCAAAAAAATAAAATCTTAAAAAAAAAAAAAACAGACTTTTTTGGTAAATGGTGTTAGGACAATTATCCAAATGGAAAAATGGAAAATTTGGACTTCTACCACACACAATATCATGTCCAGGATATAAAGTCCCAAAAGCAAATGGTAAAATATAAAATTTTTAGGTGAAAATTTAGGAGAACATCTTAATTACCTATGGATAGAAAAGGAGTTTATAAATAAGACCAGAAGCACAATCCATAAAGCAAAAGCTCAATAAATCTGACTGCATCAAAATTAAGTACAAACTACTATTTACAAATGATTCCATAATAAAGGAGAAAAGACATCATGAGATCAGAGAAAATGTGTGTAATTCACATAAGCCACAGAGGGATCATAACCTGAATACTTAAATAACTTTGATGAATCCATTTTTCAAAAGGCAAACAACTCCGAAAAGAGCTTTGAGCAGTTACCATCACAAGAGAAAGCCTGAATGACCAGTCAACATATGCAAGGATGCTCAATTTCATTAGCAATCAAGGAAATACAAATGAAACCACAGCGAATTACAATTTCATAGCCACAAGATTGACAAAAATGTAAAATTTCACATAACATGCATTGGTGAGGATGGGGAGCAAAAGGACTCCCCACACACTGCGGGTGAGAAGGAATTCAGAGCAGTCTTGGAAAACAGTTTGAAATTACCAAGCATGGAAAGGCAGTGAAGTCAAACACCGCAAGGTCATTACATGGAGGCACAGAAATAGTTTAACTGATGGGGAAAATTAAAGCACAAGGTGAGCAAAACATGGATGGTTCACCGTTAGTTCGGCCTCCCACCAAGTGGGAAGGGGCAGGGCACTGCCAGGCGCAGCAGGGAGCTCTGCTCCAGAGGCAGGAGCCCACGAGAATGGCCTTGCTAGTGGGTAGAATGCGTGGTATGGGTGGAATTTGATCCATTCAGAGAGTCATCTGGCAGCACCACTGCTAGCATCCCATGACCTTGTGGGAAACTGGGTGGGGGCACAGGACCTTCTGAATTAAATGGGAGCTCCTCAGGCCAGCCCACTGGGTGCTGAGCAACGGGAACTCCCAGGAGCATTTATCAGACAATCACACTTGTCTCTTCTCAACTAGTAAAGCTGACCATGTGCACCATGGACCAGTAATCTCACTGCTAAAAGTATAGGCCCTAGGGAATTTCTTATACCTGCACAATATTGTATGTGTGCAGTAATAGTAATAGCTGCGTCGCTTATAAGAACAGAAACTGGAAACAACCCAAATATCTTTAGTAGTAGCCTGCTTAAATGAACTATGGCGTATTCAAATGACAGAATACTATAGAACAGAGAAAATAAATGAAATTCAGTTATCTGCACCAATTATTTTTTAAAGATTTATCTATTTATTTGGCAGAGAGAGAGAGACCATGAGTGGGGGGAGGGGCAGAAGGTGAGAGAGAGGGGAAGCTGACTCCTCACTGAGCTGGGAACCCCAAAGCTGGGCTGGATCTCACAACCCTGAGATCATGACCTGACCAGTATCCAAGAGTTGCAAGTTTAAATGATGAACCACCTTTAGTGACATAATATTTAGAATAAGAATTCAATCACAGAACTCAAAAAAGGCAAAACAAAAATTATATGTTATTTAGGGACATACTTGTAAATGGTAAAATTGCTGTTGAGAGCCCAAAGAGAGCTTCTAAAACACCATCCATTGTAATACACAAGTGTTTGCTTCATTATTATTATTCTTTCCCCAGTACGTATAATTTTTTACATTCTTCCGTTAATTAAGATAGTTCATGATAGGGGCGCCTGGGTGGCTCAGTGGGTTAAAGCCTCTGCTTTCGGCTCAGGTCATGATCCCAGGGTCCTGGGATCGAGCCCCGCATCAGGCTCTCTGCTCAGTGGGGAGCCTGCTTCCTCCTCTCTCTCTCTCTGCCTGCCTCTCTGCCAACTTGTGATCTCTCTCTGTCAAATAAATAAATAAAATCTTTAAAAAAAGATAGTTCAACAGATGAATGGATAAAGAAGATGTGGTATATATATACAATGGAATACTATGCAGCCATCAAAAGAAATGAAATCTTACCATTTGCAACGACATGGATGGAACTAGAGCATATTATGCTTAGCGAAATAAGTCAACTGGAGAAAGACAACTATCACATGATCTCCCTGATATGAGGAAGTGGAGATGCAACGGGGGTGGGGGTTAAGGTGGTAGGAAAAGAAAAAAATGAAACAAGATGGGATCGGGAGGGAGACAAACCAAAAGAGACTCTTAATGTCATAAAACAAACTGAGGGGGGTGGGGGGAAGAGGGGTTGGGAGAGGGTGGTGGGGTTACATTATATGTTTAAATAAAGCTTAAATAAAAAGAAAAAAAGATAGTTCATGATAAAAAAAGAAGAAATTACATGTATACTAAAAACAAAGAGAAACTTCAATTACTGTCCTTGAGATAAATTTCCAGGAATATTATTGCAAAATCAAAAGGCAGAGACCCTCTTGAAGGATCAGCACATATACACACTTCAGCAGAACCCCTTATTTTACGTTATTCTTTTCTTCTTCTTTTCTTCTGATCCTTCCCTCTTGTGGATCAAGGTGAAGCCTCAATGAACCAGTAAGAAGGTGAGGAGCTGGGACTAGACTCGGGAGCAGAGCCCTGTGATGACTGTGTGCGGCTTTTCCCCAGCAGAGACATAGTTTAGGGTCCCACACAGGAGATATGCAAATGTGGGGTGGGAGAAGCATCCCAGGATTGAGGCTTTGGAGCCCTTATGAACCCACACAAAGAACCAAGAAGTCTTTACCCGTCAGCCTGTGAATATTGGGCTGCCCTGCCTGTCCCCAGCTGGAGGCCTTCTCAGGCCACCTACTCTCAGCTTGCCCATCCGCCTGGAACTTACTGCAGCCTCGCCAGATGTGTGCACGCGGTTCATGATTGGCTCCTCTTGCTGAAAGTGCCGTGACTTCAAAACCACCGCTAACTATCAGCAAGAAGTCTGACATAAACATTCTAAGACATACTTCCGTTTTTCAGAGGCTTTGCAAGGTATGGAAAGAAATAGTGTGGAATAAATATTCCGCAGCCCTTGTGTCTTCTGCCTAGTGCAGGCCCGGGGACCAGTCTGCAGACATGCCCAATGCACCTTCCACTCCTTGCTAGCCGAGCCCTTCCCCAGCAGAGGGGGGAACTCGTCTCAAGCCCTGTCTCCCCCGTTCCCCATTTCATTGTGTCCATGCACCTTTTATCCTCAGCACCAGCATGGTGACTGGACGCTACTGCTGGCAGAAGCCACCCAAAAAAATTCCTGGCACCCTGTTGTCTTTACCCAAAGGAAAACAGGGGTTCTGATTGTCAACGAAACCTGTCAAAAGCCACAGAGAGGGCAGGAAGAGGCAGAGTCATTAGTCTTCTGAATCCCATTCCTACTGCCGAGGCAGGAAAGTTGCATTAACAGCTGTATTGTACACCAGCTCTTGGAGTCTCAAGGCTGCATCTCTGCCCTGGCAGAAACAAAATGAACTAATTAAATGCTTGCCACTGGCTTATTTTGGAAACCTCATGGAGTGTGCGAGAGTCTGAATGAATTTCAGGCCACTATTGATTGCTTCAGATGCAGAGGAAATCATCCAAGCATGGGAGGAAGGTGAGGAAGCTAAACCCGTGGCTGAGGGTTATTAATATTGTAATGCTTTTGCTTATTGGCGCAGAAAAGCAACTCTTGGCTATAAGGGACTAAAGCTTTAAGGTTATAATGGAGGAGAGTAAATAGAATCCTTCAAGGTTGAAGAAGAGTCCAACCAAATACTCCACCTAATTGCTTTGGAATAACCAAGATCACCCTGCTTACTGTGGGAGAAAGAAAATCAATAGATTGTATTTAGAGGAAACTAAAGGCACAATTGGATCATTCTCTGTGTGGCTAGTAGAGAGTGCTACCTTGGCACAGATCCCCCAGAGGGACAGCAATTAAGTGTAAAGCAGTCCATGATGCCTAAAATAATCTAACAACCTTTTAAATACCAAATGGTTGGTTGCAAAACGTAAAGGCTTTCAATGGGTCTATAGAGCTACCTGTTATTGAGAGGCTGTTAGAAGGCATGTGAACCTTCGCTCACCCTCTCTCTAGCATGTATTCCAAAAAGGTGTGAGTTAATCCAGTGGTCATATTGATAAGGTTTTTAGGTCACAGCATTAGTCTCAGTCACAGAGATTTCAAGGAACCAAATTAAATCTCTCCTATTTCTCACAAAGAAAAATTTCTTGGGCTTTCAATCCAGAGCTTGACCTGCCCAACCTTCGAACTTTCTTATCCAAAGCTACCTGGCATTGTCTGTCACATGATAAAATCACTTCAGAGAACACAGTATGCTTCACAGAAATATGTGCCTTCCTTTCATTGTTGGCACCGAGCAAACATAGAACCACCTGGCCTCACGCTATGACCATTCCCACCCATCACCTCTCTGTATGTACCTGTTAGTGGTCACCTTTGGGAAGTAACTAACATTTGGGAGAGCCTCAGCCTGGGATTCGGGTGGACATTTAAACGAGGCATCTTATCTGTTTCCTAAGTAAGTTATGGACCAAGCGATTTCCAATACAGTGTCAAACTAAATGATACTTCAGGATTAAGTAAAGTACAACTCTTTTATAATATGGATTTTCCTTTTTTAAAGGTATTTATTTATTTATTTATTTGTCAGCGAGACAGAGAGCACTAGCAGGGGAGGGAAGGGCAGAAAGAGAGGGGGACAAGCAGACTCTCTGCTGAGCAGGGAGCCCGATGCGGAACTCGATCCCAGGACCCTGAGATCATGACCTGAGCCGAAGGCAGATGCTTAACTGACTGAGCCACACAGGCATCCCTTAATACGGATTTTCAAGACCATTAATTCATTTTATGTTAGCCAAAAAAAAAAAAAAAAAAAAGTATAATTTCATTCTCAGTTAGCAAAAGAACATGTGATTTGATATGTGGATTTTATCTTAAATTCTGCAGGATCGTAGCTCATTGTTTCCATTGACCCTTCCATTCAGTCATCAGTCTCCAAAGCCCCTGCTCTAAAACCCGTTGGATCCTCTCCCTCCTCCTGTTCCTCTGGCTGCTGGCACAGCCTTCTCCCTCCTTAGGGCTCTGACTGGCGTCCTGGCCCCACCTCAGGCCTTGGCACAGCTCCTCCATAGCTCCCCAGTGCTTAGGGAAGAAGTCCAAACTCTTCAGGGGCATGTGACCCCTCACAAGCCCCCTCACCTGCCACAGCCTCACCTTTCTCTGCTGTCCAGCCTCCTGGACATGTAGGACAAGCTCAAGTCCCCTTTCCTCAAACAGGTCTGCTGCTTCACATCTCTGCCCTTTTTTACACAGCACTCTGCCTAAGTAACTTTTCTTTGCTCCTTTCCCAGGAAAAATTCTACGAATTCAACACTGTTCCTCCCTACTTCTTGAAGCCTCTCCCTTCCTCTCTCTCCTGTACTTCCATGGCTTTCTGGAAAATGTTTATCATCCTGGGCACACGATCAGCTTCTTGAGGGCAGGGCCCTTGCTAGGCTCATCTCTGTGTGTCCTCTGGGCTTCTCTCCGTGTCCAGCACATGGAAGCTACAGGCACTTCTTTGCTGAAAGGAGGTATTCTACTGGATTTCCAGAGAAGTGATCTTGTCCCCGAGACCGCAGATTGGGAGTCTCAGCTCCACTGTATACTTTACAAGAGATGACAGCTCAGGGAGGGGCAATGCAACATCCACACCCATTTATTTTACAAAAACATGTATGTTGTCACTAGGTTTGATGTCTCGTACTGATATGGCTGTGTTGACATTGCATCTTTTCGTTGTCACATATTTTACCAAAGAGATGCTTCTTTGCATCTCTATCAGAGAAAAGTGCTCTTGAAAATGTCTTCTCTAAATTGGAAGATTAAAGCTATTTCTGTCTCAGAAACTATAAAGCTACCTGTCCATCTGCTTTGGCTCTAACTTTGTCATAAAAAGTGGTACCACCCACCCTATAGCTGTATCCACTCAACGAGATCCATGAGAGGGGGAACAGTACGGACACAGTGACTCGCATAAACTAGGCACTCGGGAAGTGATTGCTGAATTACAATTGTTGATCTACTTTTTTTTTTTTTAAGATTTGTTTATTTATTTGACAGAAGGAGAGAATACAAGCAAGGGGAACAGCAGAGGGAGAGGGAGATGCAAGCTCCCCGCTGAGCAGGGAGCCCAGCTCGGGGCTCAGTCCCAGGACCCTGGGATCATGACCTGAGCTTAAGGCAGACACTTAACCAACTGAGCCACCCAGGCGCCCCTGCTGGTCTACTTTTTAGAAGAATATTTAGGGAGTACTTCTCTGCACTATTAGTAGCTTCCCTCCTTGCTCTTGGATCTGGTTGATGGTTTAGTTACACACTCCACTTACAACTCCAAGGCAGGACATAGTAACCCTCACTAGCACATGGCTTTTATTATGGTTTGGTTTGTTTCAAATGTTGCTATTTTGTAAATGTCTACATTATTTTTATGTATATTTGCATGGTATAAAATTTGAGAAGGAATATACATATATTAAATATAATAGATCACATGGCATAAAATTCTAAAAGGACCAATACTAGAGGGGAAAATTCTTCCCCTTCCCCTTGTCTTCCCCCCTCTCTCTCTCCTTCCTTGAAGACAATAAACATTGCCTGTTTTCTGTCCTTCTAGAGATAGTCTGTGCATATACAACCAACTCACTTTTTTTTTCCTTTTTACACATTTGTTAACATATTATACACACTGTTCTGCACTTGCTCTTTTCATTTAATTTACTTAAAGATTGTTTTGCATCTGTCCATAAAAGCATTCTCTTTCTTTTTAAGATGCATAGCCTTCCATTGTGGCTCTAAATTATTCCTCCAGGTATGATGGGTGGAGTGCCCAGGCCCTGAGACATTCAGGTCACTTCCTGGTGGCTGCCATAAGGCATATGCCATGGGTAAACCACAAGGCAACCTAGGTCTCTTGAAAAGAAGTATTGCCATGGGGAACCCGGGCAGCTCAGTCAGTTACACATCCGACTCTTGATCTCAGCTCAGGTCTTGATCTCAGGGTTATGAGTTCAAGCCCTGTGCTGGGCTCCACATTGGGCATGGAGACTACTTAGGAAAGGAGAGGAGAGGAGACTAGAAGGGAGGAGAGGGAAGGGAGAGGGAAGGGAGAGGAGGGGAGGGAAAGGATAGGATTGCCCCTTATGTATCTAGCACATACATGGACTGAAGCTATATTGTACCATATCTAGCTAAGCCAATTGGCCCAAAAGACTTTATGAAAGTAGAAAACTATAGTTATGACCACCATTCCACCAATAGAGTTATATATTCTGAGTATAGGGTTATATATTCTGAATCTAGCCTTTGGGTGATGACTCAAGACAAACATACTATTTCCTTAGGATCTGCTCAGCAAGTTCCTTTTTAACTTAATAGGAGTAGATCCAATGAAATAATTACTGGTGAAATACACTTGTTCAGCCTTACCATCTTTGTACCATTTAGACTTTCTATTATACATAATGACTTCGCTACAAGTTCATCTCCACCATAACCCTTGTATGTTTTATGATCAGAATAAAAATCAATACAATTCTGGAAGATACATTTAAGCTGATTTCTCTTTTTCATTCTCTTTCTCTGCATTGTACGTTATATTAGCCATGATGCTGGAGCAAACTCAGGCTGTTGCCTATGTCAGAGGCCCTCAGCCCCAAACTGCCTGCATCTGGAACGTGCGCCCTTGGTGACATCCAGTTTGCAGATCCCATAAGAGCCACTATGGATGTTCTCTGTCCACAGCAGCACACTGCCAGTGGCAGTCAGCTCCTGATCGGGAGTGATGCAGGCCACCCTCAAGACAGCTCAGCTGTCTTTGCCTGGGAAACGCCCCCCACCTCAGGTGCATTTTATTTACACAACAGGGCCTATACTTTGAGTCAGACCACTTCACCGTGGCCTCAGAACTTTAGGAAAATCCAGCTAGCCCATTTTGAAAGGTGGAGGAACAAGAGAGGAAAAACATCATTGCATTTACATTGACAATCGAAGGATTTTTTTTTTTTTTTTTTTTGCCCCATTGTGGGGAAGATTATTGTTGGGTGGTGTCTTTCCCCTTTCAAAGTCCATTCCAACATTTGGCATATGCTCCTATTTCTTCTCCTTGGCTAGAGGTAATCTGTTAGCTCCTTGGCTCACATCCCTCCTTGACTTCCATTTATTCCACGTTCTCTTCCCTGTGTTAATGGTTAACAGAGCATGTACTGTAAATTAGCATTTATAAAAATCAATTACACTGCTTCATAAGACAGAGCAGAAACTTAGATTGTCTTCACCAGATCATTTGTATTTATCTGTTAATTATAAACCTTAATTGTCTCTTTTTATCATATTAATTTGCACAAATTGTACAACTTCAGAGTTTAGCAGTTTTCAAGCCCTTGAAATACAATTATTCTCTTAACATTCTTTTCAGAAACATGGTATTCATTAATGATTAGGTTGGTAAAAATTAGCAGTTCTGATAATTGGCCTTGGCTTCTCCTTGGCTTTTTTTTTTTTTCTTTCCCCACTAAAATCCTGGTTCTCACAATTATGTATGCCTGTTAGCCTCTTACTGTGCCCAGCTCCGTTTTAATTGGACTTCATGGCCCATGAGATTTCACAGGGTTTTGGCTCAAAGTAGAATACAGTTCTATCCCAGTGAACTTATTCCAAGTAGGTTTGACTCTTTTCCCCTCTCCCCAGCAGAACCTAGACTTTGGTCCCAAGGGACGGCCTGCTTGCCCCAACCTTCAACATAAAAAGACTTGTATATGAAGGAAGGGAAAAGCTTTCCCAATTCCAGCTCCATTTGTGAAATCGTTGCCCTCCTGCATTTTGCAAGTTGGTAAGCAAGCCTAAGGAAGACAGGGATGTCCCCAACCACCTCTCAATTATGGCTCTGTTTCCACTCAATGGTGGCAGCCACTTAGGAAGAGTTATAAGTCACAGAGCATGGATCCAAAGGCCAAAATAAGCTTTCTTCTTTCAAGAGGCTGCACAAATCTGAGTTCTGTGAGAAAAGTGATCCAGACTGAGGAGCAAGGCATCCTGACTGTCCTGGAACCAAGTGGCTTCCTGACTTGGGCACAACAGGCAAGTTCCAGATGTCTTCTATCCGATTTCGATGATGCTGACAGAGAAGCTGTATATTCTATCCCACAGGAGGAGCAATGAGGAGGAAGATACCCTGTCCCTTCCTGCCCCACATAAGGAAACAAAGATGAAGAGTCTGTCCTGCCCCCTTGGGAAACCCAGCTGTTTTCCCCTGAATAGCAGCATTCACCAAGTGTGAGGTGGTTATCCAAGATTATAAGAGCAAGTCTTTGATACAACTGGAATTTTTTGAGTTCTCTGACTGGGTCCCTGGAAATGCATAGCTCACCATGATTCTGCCCCTTCAGAAGCAACAGTTCTAAAGTTAAGCCAAATGTTCTCATATGTTATCCAAGATAGGACCCCCGCCACATACAAATTTGCCAGTTAAGATCTGAAGTTTCTGAGCTGTGGTTTCCCAGGGATTTGTTCATTTTACTGGTTTCCTGGAGGTGCTGTGGAAAGGCTGGCCAGCCAAAAGGGCTATGGCCCATAAGGGACACAGGAGGAAAACAGCTCTCCAGTGTACTAGAGTACGGGGTGACCGGCTCCTTCAAAAGGGAAAAGCTTCTCTGTGTGTTCCAGATGCAGTAACTCTGTGGTACTCTTCATATCTGATTTTTTTTTTTAAAGAAAAGACACATTTTCCCACATAAAGAGCATTCACCAGCTAGATCTGTCAACATTCTCCCTATGACCTGGTTCCATCCTTCCTGGCGTGCAACAGCTTGTACCATAGAAATGTGGTCAGAATGCCTCTCCACAGTGTCTCCCCATCTCACAGCTTCCATCAAATGGGGCCCCTTATGCCAGCACCAGGCTTCAGGGTCTGAATCCAGTGACAGGGTGGAAAGCAATTCCTAGAGAATGACCACTTTGGGCTGAAAATAAGGCATTTACGTAGCCACAGTCACTTCTATAAACTAGAAGACAGGACTACCATCATTCCCCCAATTGAGGTGACAAGCAATGGCCAGAGAGGTGAGAACACATCTGCCTCATTAGCACCTTGAGGAAAGGGTAGGAGTTGGAAGCAGAACTTTCCACAGCAAAGCACTTCTTCCTGTGAAAATCTCTCAGCAGGAAAAGCATCCGGGTATTTTTGGTCACCTCAAGCTAACTCTGACAGTATCATTGCCTGATGTTTTTTTTACCTCAGGGCCCACTGTGAATAAACAGCAGTGTGCTGGCTGGTCACACCAACCCTTGCCAGCTGTCGCACCCTGGATTTCCTCTCGCTCCTCTCCCCTGATAGGTACCTCCACACCCTCTTCTGTAGCTCAGGCATCACCCTCCTTAGACTGGCATAGCACAGAGCTGCAGATGACTCAGCTAACAGGTCATCTGACTATGGCAGCCTGAGCAGAAGCAGCTGTTGCTGAGCTGTGTGGTTAATGAAAATCCAGCCATTGCTTGTCACTGAGCTTCAGAACAGGCAAAAAGAAAGGGTTACACCAGCCAACTTGCTCAGGGGCAACCACATAGTCAAGACTAAGCTGGGGGCCACAATTTCAAATTGACTGAGGGATCAAAAGAAGAAATCTGAACTCTGCCTCAGGCTGGTCTGCTGCTAACCCACAGCACCTCTGTAAGAATTAGGAAAAGGTGTCCCTCCCTAAGACATTCACTTTCATCTGTCAAAAAACTGTCAAAATAAATACCTATATCTACCCCTTAGATAGGGCCCCTGGTGTAGTGCACAACCAGTGTAACTACACACAGGCTCTCTGTCAAAGAGAAAACCAGAATTAATCACAATAGTAGCTAATGAGCTCTTTACTTTGCTTGAGTGCTGGGCTGAACACCTCCCATGAGTTATCTCGTCTAATCCTCATCAAACCAAAATACTATTATTATCCCATTTAGATCTTGCAAACTAGGATCCTGAGACTGAGCAATCTGCCAAGACCAGAAGCTATTAGGTGTCACGGCCAAGACATGAATGCAGTTGGGGCTCATCCCAGAATCTGAGCTTTGACCACGATGCTCAAAGAAGTGGAAACACAGCAACCCGGAGGACTTTTGGTGTCTACCAAAGTAAATGTCACTGTCTTAGGGAAGACTTCCCTGAAGCACAGCCTTGAGAAAGGGATCTGGGTGCCGCAATCTGCTGAGGGCAAGCTCCCTAGGAGAAACCTGCAAGCTAGCAAGGGAAGCAGGAAAGGGAGAGAGAAGATGTTGAGCAAGGATGTGGTCTCAAGTACCACACAGTTTGGCCTAATCTATGAGACTCCAGAAGACACATCCTATAGCAGAATTGTCCCCGCTTGAGGTAAAGAGGCCAGCCTGTTGTACCCCCATAAATCATTCAGTCACTGGCCAAGGGGGTTAAGCAGTGGAAACGTCCGTGCGTCTCCAAATGAGATGACTCCCAGAGAGGCCACAGATGTAAGCCCTTGGCTCCAGCACTTCCAGCAGCTGGAGGAGGCAAACATCAGCAGGTAAAGGGGGTCTGGCTGGGGTACCAGTAGCATCTACTGTAGTCGCCCAGTACATTTTGGTGAAGAGTCAGCAAATGAGGCCTCTGTGATGTATTTAGGACACACTTGCTCTTGACCTAAAAGTGACATTTTATCCATCATGTAACTCTGAAGTTATAGCCTAACCACCACCAAACTTAAGGCACCAACAAGGTGCTTATCACTCTCTGAGAAGATAGTCACACTACACTTAGCAAATACCATTACTCTGCAATTCAAAATCCCACCAGGCTTCCCCTACCTATTCCAATTTGCCAAGAAGGGAATTTCTAAGGTTGATATGACCAGTTTCCAAACGACCTTTCCAGCCTCATTTTCCACACCATCCCTTTAGATACCCTCTACTGCAGTGTCCATTTGGAGAATTCTTCCCAGCTAACCATGAACTTTCTCACACCTGCACCTTTATTAATGCTGTTGCCTAAACTTGGAGTGTCTTCTTTCACCTCGTCCTCTGCCTGGTGAAATTTCAGTTAAAGTCCTTCTGCGGCAAGAAACAGAAACCCACTCAAGCTAACAAGTTAAGTGGGATTTACATAAGGGATCTGGATCTTTCCAGAAGAAAGACCATACAGAGAAAAGAGTGGAAAGCCTTTCACAAAGGACATGCTAATGGAAGCTGAAAAGTCAGCTCTCTCCTGAGATGTGGTCCTCTTATTAGAGCATAAATCTTTGAAGGTGGCTTCTTGGCTAAGGCCAACCTTTCTATTACCCTCTTCCCACAGAAGTGGTCCCCCAATAGACATATACAAACCCCATGACCTGCTTCCATTCCAAGGTCACAGGTATTGGACCAGGAAGAGACACTTGGTACCCTCTGGGGCAATTAGAATTTGGAAGTAAGACTAAAAGTTAGATTCTAACTCAGTCTGGCCTGCTGTCTTGATCAAGTAAGACATAAAACTAGAAGTCATGGGGCAGCCATCTTGTGCCTGCAAGGTAGACCAGTTAGCAGCAAAGGCCAATATGCAAACAGAAAAAGATGAAAAAGCCAACATGCAGTGAAAAATGGCCAGGTCCTGACAGCTTTTCAGTTTAGTTCTAATCTCTTCCTGAGATGTAGTTACATTTCTGCCCTTGCATTCTGTGACATCCCAGCAGCCTGGATCCTCATGGTAAAAACTTGCTTTCAGTTTAACAAGCTCAACTGGAATTCAGGAACTTACAGCCAGAGACTCCTCAACAACACACCCATCCCTTACTCATCTCTGTGTGTCTGTTTCATTCGTCCCTTCTACCCTTCCTTTCTCTCTGCCTTCCTATGCTTTTTCCCCCTCTTCTCTTCCCTTTCCTTCTCCTCCTGCTCCTTCCTTCTCTCTCTCTCTCTCTCTTTCTCTCTTCCTCACTCTCCTTTCTCTTTCCCCCTCCTCTCTCCTACTTTGCTTTACTTACCTGCTCTCAGAATCCAAACATAGCTGCACCTTTATGTCTGCCCAGCAACAAGCTACCATTCAGCTCTTCTCAATTCAAGACTCCCAGGAAATTTAATGAGAGAACCACTGTGCCATCTCGCCAAAGGCCCTTGGTCCTATAAAGTTGACAAAGAGATCCAGAATCCCATACAAACATAGATGCAGAGCCCACAGCCACTACTGGGAAGCACAGACTAAAACATCCAAAATACAGTATGAAAGCCTCTCAGTCAGATTTTAGTGTTGCTCCCTCTATAACCCCATCACACATTGCTTATATCTCTGAAAACCTCATCATTTTCCATTCTATTAAATCTTTTTAACAATTATTTTATCTATTTATTCGACAGAGAGAGAGAGAGCACAAGCAGCAGAGAGAGGCAGAGGGAGAAGCAGACTCCCCACTGAACAGGGAGTCGATGTGAGGCTCGATCCCCAGGACCCTGGGATCATGACCTGAGCCAAAGGCAGATGCTTAACTGACTGAGCCACCCAGGTGCTCCAATTTTCCATTCTATTAAATCTTATTTATACATAAGACCCTATATCAAAACCTTCTTGAGGGCATGGTAGATATATCATGGGCATGAAAAACATTAATTTTAATCTGATTTGTGTACATGAATGGGGTAGGTAATACTTGCAATTTGGTTTTTGATGGGTGGTTCAAGAAATAATATGCATTTGGGGATGGAGAATCTTCCCAAATATCATTTCCTTCTGTATTTCCTATTATTCTGTCCTCTCTTGCTTTCTTGCTTGGTACCCTCCTGGACAATTAGAATTTGGGACTTTGTATACATTTCCATTTCCATTACATTTCCATTACATTCCATAGAACTTTGTATACATTTATTAAGTAACCATCACGAGTCATCCCCATTTATTTAAATATTTAATGCTGTAACTGGACTATGAGCTCTCTGAGGGCAGGGATTATGTCTTTTTTATCTTTCTATCTGTAACCTAGTACTAGCCTGACGCAAAAGAAATGTCTACTGAATGTTGTTTGTTGGACTGAATTGAATCCAAATCCACAGAGATCTGAGCTAAGGACATCTCACACCTGCTGGCAGTCATTTACCCGATCTTCTGAGTCCTCTTTGAGACCAAGTGTGGTAAAACTCTTCTCGGAAACCACCATTTTGGCAAGACTACGACCTTCCTTCTCTGAAGGAGCTCACTTTGTTTATTACAATAGAAGAGCCTGATAAATAATTTTGCCCGTAAGAAACATGCTTTCTCTTTTTGACAATTTTGACAGACTATTGGTTAAGTCTGAAAAAGGAGTGCAGAAATAATTTACAGGGGAAACATGGCTCAGGTGTCTTCCCCAGATGCCATTGGTATCTTGAGACTATCCAGAAAGGTAATTTACACACATATACACATACAGAACAAAATTTAAGTGTGCTTTGTGTTTCCACAGAGTGTCCAAATACTAACATTTGCCATCTGGCCTGTTCAGATGGCTGTTTCTGACATCTGCCCCAAACTCTAGCTTTGCCTTTGTTTATTACTCAAACATTTATAGAATCTGAGCACTATGCTAGGCACAAGGGATACAACGATGGAAAGCTGTACTCTGCTCTCAAAAAGTAAGTGTAGACCATAAAAAATAATTGCACAATAATGTAGTAAAATAAAACTATCATGTGCTAAAATAAATCTTACAACAAGATATAATAGGAGTATAGGAGAAGGATCCATTTAGTCAGCCTAGACAGGAAAAGGAGAGTTCATATAGGAGTCAAATCTGGAGGTTCAGTCGGTTAAGCGTATGCCTTTGGGTCAGGTCATGATCCCAGAGTCCTGGGATCGAGCCCCACTTCAGGGTCCCTGCTCAGTGGGGAGCCTGCTTCTCCCTCTGCCTCTGCTGCTCCCCTGGCTATGCTCACTCTCTCTCTCTGTCAAATAAATAAATAAATCTTTTTAAAAAAGGAGTTAAATCTTGAGATCATCCATAGAAAATAAAATGATCAGAAGGCAAATAATAGAACCCAAAGCGACACCAACATTAAAAGATAAATCAAGGGGAATCTATGGGGAGACTTGAGGAGGAGCAGTTAGAAATGTTAGAAATGTAGGACAAGAGGGTCCTCTTGTCCTACATTAAGCATCCACACTCGGCTCAGGTCATGGTCACAGGGTCCTGGGATCAAGTCCTGCATTGGGCTCCCTGCTCAGATGAGAGCCTGCTTCTCCCTCTGCCTGCTGCTGTCCCGGCTTGTGTTCTCTCTCTCTCTCTCTGACAAATAAATAATAAAATATTTTTTTAAAAAGGAAAAAAGAAAAATAGGCGGAGAATTAAAAGAGACCAAAGCCATGAAAAGTAAAGGAAAAGAAAGAACATGGAAGCTCAACAATACTAAACAGTTACCCGCGATGAGCATACAAAGTGACTATGCGATTTGGCTTCTTAGAAGTCCTACTGCTCTTTTTTTTTTTAAGATGTATTTATTTATTTATTTGAGAGAGAGCAGTGGAGAGGTTCAGAGAGTCTTAAGCAGATCCGTGCTGAGCACAGATCCCAATGTGGGGCTCAAGCTCATGACCCTGAGATCATGACCTGAGCCCAAACCAAGAGTTGGTGACTCAATGGACTGCACCATCCAGGTGCCCCACACTGATCTTTAAATACGTGGTCTCTTAAGTATCTGCATAGAAACCTGCCAAAAACATCTAATTTTGCCTTGAAGTATAGCCAGCAGCATCTAGATCACGTGTTAGAAATGCAGAAACCCAGGCCCACCCAGGAGATTAATGTGTACTTGAAAGTTTGTGAAGCAGCCACACCCTTCTCCAGAAAAGTGGCAGTTTGTGATGAATGATGAGATTAGTGACTTGCAAGGAAATGGTTTCACAAGGTTTCAAATTAAAACATCAGCTTGACAACTCTACATAACAAAAAGGAATATACAGAGAATTCATATCTATAACCTTCATTTAAACATTGTGAGTTTTGTTGATTATTACTCCCATTTACTGACCATGAAATAGGAGCGTGAAGAGGCTAAATGCCTTGTCAATCACCACAGTGATAATAAAAAGCAGAGCTTGAACTTGAATCCAGGTCTTCAGATTTGCTGGTAGGGAGGAGGATCTGTTCACTAAAAAGAATACAAAGTCAGAAATGGGCCTGCATGAAATATCATGTAAGGCAATTCAGTGTCCTTTGCTATAATTCTGGGTTTGCCAAGCAGCCTTCTGATGACTGGTCTGGCTTACTTTGAGTTTTAATTCTGAGATGGGATGCCTGGAACAAGAAAAGATAGGGGAAAAGACAAAAATTTTGCTGACATTATCGTTCGTAACTTTTTTCCAGGTAAAAAAAAATGTTTCAAGTGATCTGATACACTGAGTTTCTGAACAATCAAAGCTTAGAGTCTGCTGTAACCTATGTGAGCTTTATAGGGAGGTTCACTATAGCAAAGGGTTAGGGAGAAAGTCCATTAGGAATGGACAGGGCTGGGAATCCACCTGGCTGTAGTATTAGCTTCCTCAAGATGTAATCAGCTTTTTTCACAATGTCTAAAGAAGTTTAAGCTGATCTGGGCCAGGAATGCAGGGGGAATAGCTCAGTGGTAGACCATCTGGCTGGGCCAGCAGTGTTACCCAAGAGGTTTAATTTGGTAGGTAAAGGGTGGGTGGCATCAGATGCTTCTGGGTTGATATAATCATTTCTTCTCATCAGTCATGTGGACAAGTCATGATTCTGTAGAGGTCAGCCTAGTTTTAAAGGGTACTTGGCCACTGGTGGTAGCCTCTTCTTGGGTTCTTAAGTTTGTCAGAGTTAGAGAGAGCGCTAACCAAATGGTCTTGGGTTCAGGGTGAGGGATCAGCCTCTAATAGAAGGTAGAATAAATTTCAGAAATCAAGAAAAACACCTAGCAATATATCATGGTGGTTAAGGGCATGTATTTGAGAACAGCTGGACATGTTTTCAGGTTCCATCACTTCATCTTAGTGTGTGACTGTGGGAAAGTCACTTAACCTCTCTATAAGCCACAACTGTAAGATCAGATTAACAATAATAACTACCTCAAAAAATTGTTGGAAAAATTAAATGATGACAGATTATATAACATACTTAAAATAGTGTTATAACTCAGAGGAAACTTTCAAAATCAGGTGTTCTCATCATCATCTGGTCTGGGCTTTCCCAGTAGAGTTGAGGGTAAAGGCCTCAATGGGTAGACTCCTGGATGGGATATGTCCCCAGGAACACCAGAAATGGGCAGACAAGCAGAAGACTTCACCTGTTAATGGAAATGGGGCTTTGGAAATAGTACCAGACCTGGATTGGGCTGGGTTCAGGTCTGAGCTGAATTGGTAGAAGGCCTTCCATACTGCCTTTGGTAGTGTCTGAAGGGTTGAACATAAACAACGTTGGAAAGAAATTTAACCCTGAGGCCCAGCTCTAGTTGCTAGTCAGTTAGCTCTTTTGTCTTTGTAACAATGATAAAAGCTTTAATAAAGAAATGCTCAAAACTCTTGACCAAAACTATTTGCTTTCATTCTAGTCAGCCTTGTCTTTCTCAATCCTCCTCTCACTCTACCTCCTCCAATCTGAAAAAAACTGATGAGTTATTGGAAATACCTTATAATTTATTCTGTGATGGAATGATTTCCCTAAAATATAAACAAAAGGAAAGGCCTTTAGGTGATGTTAATTCAAGCTGGTAGGAGAGGAGATATAAATATTCTCTCTAGCACTTGGGCAAACTGGAGATCACTCCCAGGACTTCCTGATAAGATTCATATGGAAGATTTCCTGGTGGGCTTTGTTATGCTTTTGGAGGTGAGGAAAACTATTTCCAGGGCTCCCAAAAGAGGCCTGTTGTGACCCAAGACAGCTAGTTAGCCACCTGCTATCAGCAGGCAAATAAAACCTCCATATTACATGACTTCATCTTCACGCCCTCACAGACACCTGGGGTCGAATTCCCGCAGATCTGCCGTCTGTCCTCCAGACCCAGGTCTGTGCTCTCATTCCACACACCACAGAACTGCAAATAATTCTTAGTCAGTAGGGAAATGATGAATTCTTCTTGTTTTTATCTCAGCTCTGTAGTGTACAGATCCTCCTGCTTCCACAGAATTACCCCACTCTTTCTCTTTTTCTGTTCTGAGGTCAAAGTTTAGCCTTAGCCAGCCTTCTCTCCCTTTGTTCTTTCTTTAGGGATTTTTTTTTATGAAATGCTAGAACTCAGAGGTCAGAACAATTAACATGGTCAAGGACACCTTTTCTAGCCTGAGAACTGCTTAACAGGGTTCAGGGCAGGCTGGCAAAAGAGTGAGATGATTTGACCTCTGTTTCTCCAGCTCACAGCATGAATAGGTTTTATTTTTTTTTCTTTTTATTTAAGCTTTATTTAAACATATAATGTAACCCCACCACCCTCTCCCAACCCCTCTCCCCCCACCTCCCTCAGTTTGTTTTATGACATTAAGAGTCTCTTTTGGTTTGTCTCCCTCCCGATCCCATCTTGTTTCATTTTTTCTTTTCCTACCACCTTAACTCCCACCCCCATTGCATCTCCACTTCCTCATATCAGGGAGATCATGTGATAGTTGTCTTTCTCCAGTTGACTTATTTCGCTAAGCATAATATGCTCTAGTTCCATCCATGTCGTTGCAAATGGTAAGATTTCATTTCTTTTGATGGCTGCATAGTATTCCATTGTATATATATACCACCTCTTCTTTATCCATTCATCTGTTGATGGGCACCTAGGTTCTTTCCATAACTTGGCTATTGTGGACATTGCTGCTATAAACATTCGGGTACACGTGTTCCTTTGGATCACTATGTTTGTATCTTTAGGGTAAATACCCAGTAGTGCAATTGCTGGGTCACAAGGTAGCTCTATTTTCAATTTTTTGAGGAACCTCCATGCTGTTTTCCAGAGTGGTTGCACCAGCTTGCATTCCCACCAACAGTGTAGGAGGGTTCCCCTTTCTCCTTGAGGAGAACACAGGCAGCAACCTCTTCGACCTCAGCTGCAGCAACTTCTTCCATGAATAGGTTTTATTTAATGAAGCATAAATGATACCAAAATGTTTGCTAACATTGAAAAAAATGAATAAATAAAATAGGACAGGCAGAGGGGGTAGGTAAAGACGGGAGCAAGAAAGATCAGTAAGACTCTTTTTCCAACTACAACCCTCAGGTTAGGCAGTGACCACAATCTACCCCATCCCACCCCCACCCCCTAAAAATCTACCCTGCCTTTTTCTTAAAATAATTGCTGGAAATGTTAGCCTATTTTCATGATGCCAACTGACAGTGCTTCCTTTTTCTCTCTTCATGTGTTTTTCATTTAAAAAAAAATAAAACAAAAATAAAAATAAACCCTTCCATTTAGGCCACTTCACACTGCTTCCTTCTATAATTCCCAAATCTCTTTCAGAATTGAGCTATGTTTTCCCTTTAGGGAGATGTCATCTTGCTGAAGACAGGAAGCAACAGGACAGTTTAAGGCCCAGAAACCTCCCAGACGGTCAGGAAATCCTGAGGGCCTGGACATTAGTCTCTTTGAAAGCTGATTCCCCTAAAATAATAAGAAGGCAGCAGATGACCTCTCTAAACCCCAGCTCTCCAGGGCCAGTGATCTGTAGCCATTAACAGGGTTAAAACTCTTCCTGATGAAGCCCTTTGTTTGTTTTCTCAAATGTTAAATGGTTATAAGAAGGAAATCCAACGTCAGCTTCCACTTGGAGCAAGCCTAGGAACTGATGCACTCCACTGGGGGGCCACGGTGTATATTTTCATTTACACTTGACCTGCTCTTCATCTGTTCCCACAGATTTTTCTTATTTCCTTTCCTTTCCACTATCCCAAAGGGAGAGAGTCAAGGTTTTAATAGCTTGGCACCTTAAAAAAAAAGAACAAAGAACAAACTCAGAAGACCACAGACCACTGGCATCCCTCCAGTTGCTAGAGCTTGAGGTAATCATGGTCAGTATCAGAGCATGAGGGTTACTTGCAAGATGTCAGTCCTCAATAGGCATGAAGAAATGCCTGTTAAATGACAAAGGGACACATGCAGAGACCATGTTAAATAAATTCCAAGTTCTAAAAGCCAAGCCTTACGTAGGCAAGATTATGCTCTTTCAAATTAAAACAATACTAGTAAATAATCTGGCACTATTTTCCACCAAGATCTTGAAAACAATGGTGTTATCTGTGTCTTTAGAAATAAGTTTCATCCCTAAACTTTTTTTTATTGAAGGCCTGCTATGTGCAAAGACTGTGATGGCAGTGCCAGTTCCTCTGCCTGTGAGCCCCAAATCCTGGCTTGACTGGGGCAGGGAGTTGAAGGAGAGCATGTGACCTTATAGAGATGCACATTCAAGGTACCTACTTGAAACTTATAGAATTTCAGAGCTTCTAGGGTACTTCAGAAGAGACGAAAACCCATAGGATAAAGTGACTTGGTTGGTCATGCTACTTCAAAGCCAGGACTAAAATACAGGCTTCCTAAGGTCCATTCTAGGGCTCTTGGCCTTGTGTTTACCTTGTTAGGTTAGCAAAGTCTTGCCAACGCAAGAGTCACAAGGAAGAAGATAAAAACTTTGGAGGCAGGAAGAGATGGTACAGATAGCATTGGAATGTCATAACCAGGGCTTGCTAGTAGAGAAAATTGCCTATAGCTATTGCCAAAGTCCCTCAGAAAAGGTTGGGGCAAAAAACCATTACCTAAAGGGCTCCTCTAGGGCACCTGGCTGGCTCAGTCAGTAGAGCATGCAACTCTTGATCTCAGAGTTGTGAGCCTGAGCCCCATGATGGATATAGAAATTACTCAAAAATAAAATCTTTAAAAAAAAAAAAAAAGAGCCTGCCTGACCTGTCTGCAGGGGATCCAAGATGGCAGCATACATAGATCCCAAACTCACCTCCTCCCCTAGACACCAAATCTACAGCTACATATGAATCATTTCCCTCTGAAAAAGACCTGAAAACTAGATAAACTGTTCTCCATAACAAAGGATAAAAGGACCACACTGATATAGGTAAGAGAGACAGAAAATCTGGAAAAAACCCCACCCCCAGCGAGGTGACACACAATAATAAAGATCTTACCAGACAGGCAGTGGTCCCAGAAGAGTAAGAAGTTGCTACCCCACAATGGGCAACCCAGCCTCTGGTATCTGCACCACAGAGATGAATCCTCAGAATGTTTGGCTTAGAAAACTACAGGCCTGATGTCTGGGGGTCCCAAAGAGCCATAGGAAACTGAGATTTCCCCCCATGGAGGGCTCACATGTGTTCTTGCTCACCCTTAAACCCAGTGAAAAAAGGGCAGTTTGAAAAGTGCCTAGATTGTATATGAGGAAAATTCATTGGCTGATGGTGGGGGGCATTAGCTGGAAGGGCACCCCAAGACAGAGGTGCCAGTAGGCACCATTGCTGCACTCTCCATTAGAGTCTGCTAACACCGACAAACAGGCTCAGACATGGCATACTTTGGCCACATTGCTGGGATGGTTGAGAGGACAACTGTCCTGACACTTGCTGAGGCCAGAGAGCACAGGCAGTTGCAATGTTCCCCTGCTTCCTGGCTGCAGCAAGGTGAGCACAAAAAGTCATGGAGTTCTCCCCAGTTTTAGCTGGGGAACATGGGCCATTGCCAAACTTCCCTGCCCAGATGCCCCCCACCCTCCCCCTAGCTGGGGCTGGCAAGTGTGAGCAGTCAGGGCATTCTCTTGCTGCCAGCCTAAAGCCGGCACACACACACACACACACACACACACACACATAAGGCACTCCTACTGTACTGCCGAAGCCACAGTCAAAACACTTTCCTGGTGCACTTCCAAAGCCAGCAAGTGAAGCCCCAACACTCTCCAGCTGCCCTACTAAAGCCAGCAGGCATGCACAATCCATACAGAAGATGCCTCTTGATTGCTTGGCTCTGGCAGCCAAAGGTGCTGCTGTTCCAGAGCTCCATGGGACTGCAATAATCAAAAAGGAAATTCTGTTATATAGTTCTACACACAGCTATGGAGTATACTCCAGTATACAGTTATATACACAAAGGCAACAGACTGAAACACAGCCCCAGACTTTCTATGCAAATGGCCTATTTTCTTAGCCTGGCTCTTTCCAGCATGTGGGACAGGCTTCAGATTTCCTGCACATCTAGAGGCTAAGTAGGTGCTCCCAGGGAACATCAATAAGGAGACACCATCCTCAAATGCCCTATTGGCCTTCCTACAGCTCAGCAAGACTTCTCAGAAAGGTGCTACATTCATGTGCAGTGCCAATTATTGCAACTGTTGCCCAGGAGACTCCCCAGATCTCTTGGTCAGAGGGTCAGCAGGATTTATGACTGTGGCCCCACCAGACTACACATATTTGCATATTTTTTTAATATTTGTATACTTTGAAAGCTGCTGCCTGAGGGTCTGTCTTTCATTCAGCCTGAAACTAGGTGATAAATGAGATTCCACCCCTTGGATTACTGACAGGTCTTGGCATACCCTCAACAATGGGGGCATATCAAAAATAAATTAGGTGGTTTAGATGATTACAAAGGTTTGAGAGAAACCAAGAGCTATGGCAAGACTGAACAAGCAGGATCATCACCCACACAGGGCCACTCCTTCAAGACTGAGAGAGGTAGTTGTTTTTGACTAATATATAGGAACATGCACATGGAGTCAAGTAAAATGAGGAAATAGAAAAATATATTCCAAACAGAACAAGACAAATCCTTAGAAAAAGACCTGAATGATATAGGGATGAGAACCTAAATGATAAAAATTCAAAACAATGTTCATAAAGATGTTCACCAAACTAGAGAGAAAAATGAGTGAATACAGTGAGAACTGCAACAAAGAGATAGAAAACAAAAGTCACAGAGCTGAAGGATACAATAACTAAACTGAAAAATATACTAGCTGGGTTCAATACCAGACTGGACGAAGTAGAAAAAAGGAACAGTGAGCTGAAGATAAAGCAATAGAACTCACCCAGAAAGAGCAGCTAAAACAAAGAGAATTTTTAAAAGTGAAGATTACTAATGGACCTGTGAGACAATATCAAGTGGAATAACACTTCCATTATAGGGGTCCCAGAAAAGGAAGAAAGAGAGAAAGAGACAGAAAATTTATTTGGAGAAATGAGGGATGAAAACTTCCCTGATCTAGTGAAGAAAATAGACATCCAAGTCGAGGAAACCCAAGGAGATCCAAATAAAATGAACTCAAAGACAGCCACACCAAGACATATTACATTTAAAATGTCAAAAGATAAAGATAAAGAAAGAATCACAAAAGCAGCAAGAGAAAAACGAATTGTTACATATAAAGGAAATGCCATAAGGCTATCAGCAGATTTCTCAGCAGAAACTTTGCAGGCGGGAAGGTTGTAGTGTGATATATTCAAAGTGCTGAGAGGAAGAAACTTCCAACCAAGAATACCCTACAAGGTAAGTTCATCATTCAGATTTGAAGTGAAGATTCATTCTTCTAGACAAGCAAAAGCTAAAGTCATCACCATTAAGCTGGCCTTACAAGAAATAATGAAGGGATTTCTTTAAGTTGGAAAGAAATGACACTAATTAATAACAATATAGAAAAGTAACAACTCACTGGGAAAGTTACATATAGTGAAGGTAGTGGATGAATCACTTACAAAGCTACTAAGAAGCCTAAAATACAAAAGCAGTAAAATTAACTAAAACCACAATAATTAGTTAAGGGATACATAAAATTAAAAGCTGCAGGGGTGCCTGGTTGGCTCAGTGGGTTAAAGCCTCTGCCTTCAGCTCAGGTCATGATCTCAGGGTCCTGGGATCGAGCCCCACATCAGGCTCTCTGCTTGGCAGGGAGCCTGCTTCCCTCTCTCTCTGCCTGCCTCTCTGTCACCTTGTGATCTCTGTCTGTCAAATAAATAAATAAAATCTTTAAAAAAAATTAAAAGTTGCAAAAAGTGACACCAAAAACATAGAACCATGGAAGAGGGGGTAAAAATTTAGGATTTTGAAATGTGTTTAAATTTAAGTTGGTATTAATTTGAGGTGCACAGTTATATATGCAAGATGATATATGTAAGCCTCATGATAAACATAAACCTAAAACCTACAGTAAGTAAAAGAAAGAAAATGAGAATGGAGTCTAAATACAAAGGAAATTTATTAAGCCACAAGGGAAGACAGCAAAAGAAGAAAGAAGGAACAAAGAGGAACTACTAAAACATCCAGCAATCAATTAACAAAATGGAAATAAGTTCATACTTATCAATAATTACCTTAACATAAATGGATTAATTTCTCCAATTAAAGACATGAAGTGGCTGAGTAGATAAAAACAAAACAAAACAAAAAGACACATCTTTATACAGCCTACAAGAGACTTACTTCAGAAGTAAGGACACAGACAAACTGAAAGTGAGGGATAGAAAAAGATATTCTGCATAAATGGACACAAAAAGAAAGGTGGTGTAGTTATACTCCTATCAGACAAAATAAACTTTAAAAATAAAGACTTTGGGGGCGCCTGGGTGGTTCAGTGGGTTAAAGCCTCTGCTTTCAGCTCAGGTCATGATCCCAGGGTCCTGGAATCGAGCCCTGCATCGGGCTCTCTGCTCAGCAGGGAGCCTGCTTCCTCCTGTCTCTTTGCCTGCCTCTCTGCCTACTTGTGATCTCTGTCTGTCAAATAAATAAATAAAATCTTTAAAAATTTTTTGAAAAAATAAAGACTTTGTAATAAAAGACAATGAGGGGAGGGGTACCTGGGTGGCTCAGTGGGTTAAAGCCTCTGCCTTCGGCTCAGGTCATGATCCCAGGATCCTGGGATGGAGCCCCACATTGGGCTTTCTGCTCAGTGGGGAGTCTGCTTCCCCCTCTCTCTCTGCCTGCCTCTCTGCCTACTTGTGATCTCTGCCTGTCAAATAAATAAGTAAAATCTTTAAAAAAAAAAAAAAAAGACAATGAGGGACACTACATAACAGTCAGTTGTATAATTCTCAATTGTACAATTGACAAAGCAGTCAATCCAGGAGGATGATATAATATATATATATATATATATATATATATATATATATATATATCTCCAACATACAAGCACCAAAATATAGAAGCAAATATTAACAGACAAAAAGGAAAAATTGACAGCAATACAATAATAGTAGGGGATTTTTAACATCCCACTTACATCAAAAGATAGGTTATCTAAACAGAAAATCAATAAGAAAACATCAGGCTTATATGACACATTAGATCAGATGGGCTTACTAAATATACAGAATATTCCACCCCAAAGCAGCAGAATACACATTCTTCTCAAGTGCACATGGAACATTCTGCAGGGTAGATCACATGTCAGTTCACAAAACAAGTATTAATAAACTCAAGAAGAATTTATTAAAAGACTGAAATTATATCAATTGTTATATCAAACAACAATAATATCATTGTTTTTAACCACAATGATATGCAACTAGAAATCAATTATAAGGAGAAAACTGGGAAAAATGTAAATACACAGCAATTAAATAACATGTTACTCAGCAACTATGGGGTCAACAAAGAAATCAAAGAAATAAAAAACATATCTAGAGACAAATGAAAACATAAATATAACATACCAAAATCTATAGGATGCCCCGAAAGTAACTGTGAGAGGGAAGTTCATAGCAATATAGACCCCACCTGATGAACCAGGAGAAAATCCAAATAAATAACTTAACTTCACATCTAAAGGTACTAGAAAAAGAAAAACAAGTAAAGGGCAAAGTTAGCAGAAGAAAGAAATCAAACAGCAGAAACAAATGAGATAGAGGCTAAAAAGACAATAGAAAAGATCCCTGAAACTAAACTTTGAAAAGACTGATGAAACTAAACTTTGAAATGATAAACAAAACTGACAAGCCTTTAGCTAGATTCACCAGGAAAAAAGGGGGGGTCAAATAAATAAAATCAGAAATGAAAGAGAAATTACAACTGATACCACAGAAATGCAAAGGATCACAAGAGATAGCTATGAACAATTATATACCAACAAACTGGACAAACTAAGAAAAAAAGATAAATTTCTAGAAATTCAAAACCATAAGATATCATCTTATACCTGTCAGAATGGCTATTATTAAAAAGACAAGAAGTAACAAGTACTAGTAAGGTTGTGGGGAAAAGGGAACCTTTGTACACTATGGGTGGGAATGATGCAGGCATTGTGGAAAACAGCATGGAGTTTCCTCCCCAAAATTAAAAATAGAACTACAGGGGGTGAGGGGAGGAACAAGATGGTGGAGGACTAGGAGACCTAAATTTTGACTGGTCCCAGGAATTCAGCTAGATAGTTATCAAACCATTCCGAACACCTACAGACTCAACAGGAGATCAAAGAAAGAATAGCAGCAATTCTATGAACAGAAAAGTGACCATTTTCTGGAGGGTATGATGTGCAGAGAAGTGAATCCAAGGCAATATATGGAAGGATGGAATGTGGCGGGTTGGAGGGGTGGGAACCTCCATCAGCCAGCTATGGGCAGGTGGTAGAACAGCTGAGCACAAAATCAAAACTTGGAAGTCTGTTCCATGGAAGGACATTGCTCCAGTGGCTGGGCAGGGGATGGAACCCTCACAGGGACAGTGTAGTCTCAGGACCCACAGGGTCACAGAAAGACCAGGGATGCCGGAGTGTGGCAGAGCTCTCAGGTATCAGAGTGGGGAAGCCAGCTGCAGAAATGGAGCTGAGGAGGAGGCTCTCAGCTGGGGGTTGCCATAAACCATGAGGTGCAGCTGGGCCACAACTCTTCAAGCAGGGACCCCAGAAGTGGCAGATCCACCTACTCACCTTCCTCCCCTGGGAAGAGCTGTGGGGGAGCACAGTGCAGGAATCTACTGGGTCTAGAGACTCCAAACAGGGCTCTGCACCAGAAATAGAAATGCTCGGTCACAGGCTGGGTGAGCATGGAGTGCGGCCAGAGACCAGAGAGATGGGAGGGATTGACTGCTTTTCTCTGAGGCTACACTGAGGAGTAGGGCCCCGAGCTCTTGGCTACTCCAGGACAGAGATTGGGAGGCTTCCATTTTCATTCCCATCCTCCAAAGCAGTATGGAAAGCATTCAGGGAACAAAAGTTCCGAGAGTAAACCCGAGCAGATTACTTAGCCTGACCCCTGGCAAAGGTGGTGTAATTCTGCCATGGGCTAAGACGCTTGAGAATCATTGCAAGAGGCCCTTCTTCCAGAAAATCAGCAAGAACATCCAGCCAAGACCAAGTTTATCGATCAATGAGAACTGCAAAATTCCAGCACTAGGGGAATACAGCACATAGATTTCATGGTTTTTTTCCCCATGATTCTTTAGTCTTTCAAAGTTACATTTTCTGAATTTTATTTTTTTTTAATTTTCCTCTTTCTTATTTTAACCATCATCTTATCAATACCATTTTTAAAATCTTTTTAAATTTTCATTCTTACAGTTGTATACTATCCCTTCATTGTATTTAACCATATTTTCAATATATATACATAAGTTATTCTTTCTTTAAAATTTTGGGATACAGTTTCTTCTAACAGATCAAAATATACCCTAAATCTAGTTTATGGCTTTGCTCCAGTCTCCCGCTGGATCACATTCTGTACCCCACCTTTTTTAAAATTCTCCTTCTTTTTTTAAAATTTCCTTCCTTTCTTTTTCCTTCAACCAACTTATCAATTCCCTTTTTAAAAAAATATTTTTTTGTTCTCTTCTTTACAGTCATATTCCATCCCTTCATCATATTTACCCTTATTTTATATATATGTAAAGTTTTCATTCTTTTAAATTTTGGGAGGTAGTTTCTTCTAACAGAACAAAATACACCCAAAATCAAGTGTGTGGCTCTGTTCTATTCACCAGCCTGATCATATTTTTTTTTCCTTTCTTTTCCCCCCTGGTTTTGGGACTCTTCTGATTTTTTCAGTGTATATTTCACTAGGGTCATTGTTACCCTTTCAGCATTTTGTTCTCTCATTCATCTATTCTTCTCTGGACAAAATGACAAGATGGAAAAACTCACCTCAAAAAAAAAAAAAAGAACAAGAGGTAGTACCGACTTCCAGGGACCTAATCGATACAGACATCGGTACGATGTTAGAACTAGAGTTCAGGGGAACTTGGGTGGCTCAGTTGGTTAATCAACTGCCTTCAGCTCAGGTCACGATCCTGGAGTCCCAGGATCAAGTCCCACATTGGGCTCCCAGCTCCACAGGGAGTCTGCTTCTCCCTCTGACCTTCTTGCCTCTCGTGCTCTCTCTCAAATAAATAAATAAAATCTTTTTTAAAAAAAAAGAACTAGAGTTCAGAATGACAATTATAAAGATACTAGCTGGACTTGAAAAAAGCATAGAAGTTACTAGAGAATCTCTTTTTAGAGAAATGAAATAAATAAAATCTAATGAAGCTGAAATCAAAAAAGCTATTAATGAGGCACAATAAAAATGGAGGCTCTTACTGCTAGAATAAATGAGGCAGAAGAGAGAATTGGTGATATAGAAGACTAAATGATGGAGAATGAAGAAGCTAAAAGAAAGAAAGATAAACAACTACTGGATCATGAGGGTAGAATTCTAGAGATAAGTAATACCATAAGATGAAACAATATTAGAATAACTGGGATCCCAGAAGAAGAAGAAAGACAGAGGGGGGCAGAAGGTATGTTGGAGCAAATAATAGCAGAGAACTTCCCTAATTTGGGGAATGAAACAAGCTGAAAATCCAGGAGGCACAGAGAACTCCCCTCAAGATCAATGAAAATAGGTCTATACCCCATCACTTAATAGTAAAACTTATCAGTCTCAGAGACAAAGAGAAAATCCCCAGAGCACCTAAGGACAAAAATGGTAGAAAAATTAGATTGGCAACAGATCTATCTACACAGACCTGGCAGGTCAGAAAGAACAGGCATGATACATTCAGAGCACTAAATGAGAAAAATACGCAGTCAAGAATACTATATCCAGGGGTGCCTGGGTGGCTCAGTGGGTTAAAGCCTTTGCCTTTGGCTCGGGTCATGATCTCAGGGACCTGGGATAGAGCCCCGCATCAGGCTCTCTGCTCAGCTGAGAGCCTGCTTCCTCCTCTCTCCCTCTCTGCCTGCCTCTCTGCCTACTTGTAATCTCTGTCTGTCAAATAAATAAATAAAATCTTTAAAAAAAAAAAAAGAATACTATATCCAGCTAGGCTGTCACTGAAAATAGAAGGAGAAATAAAAGGCTTCCAGGACAAACAAAAACTAAAAGAATTTGCAAACACCAAACCAACCCTACAGGAAATATTGAAAGGGGTCCT
Source organism: Taxidea taxus jeffersonii (assembly GCA_003697995.1). Lineage (NCBI taxonomy): Eukaryota > Metazoa > Chordata > Mammalia > Carnivora > Mustelidae > Taxidea > Taxidea taxus. The sequence goes on from RCUC01160795.1 coordinate 34,115, forward strand.
CTAAGCAAAGTGAGAGCCTAAAATTAACATAGACCAGAAAGGAACAGAGACAATATACAGTAACAGCCACCTTACAGGCAATACAATGGCACAAAATTCATATCTTTCAATATTTACCCTAAATGTAAATGAACTAAATGCACCAATCAAAAGACACAGGATATCAGAATGAATTAAAAAAGACACGACCCATCAATTTCCTGTCTGCAAGAGACTCATTTTAGACCCAAAGACACTTCCAGATTTAAAATGAGGGGGTGGAAAACCATTTACCATACTAATGGACATCAAAAGAAAGCTGGGGTGGCAATCCTTATACCAGACAAATTAGATTTTAAGCCAAAGACTATAATAAGAGATGAGGAAGGATACTATATCATACTCAAAGGGTCTGTCCAACAAAAAGATCTAACAATTTTAAATATCTATGCCCCTAACATGGGAGCAGCCAACTATATAAATCAATAATAACAAAATCAAAGAAACATGTTATTGTATTGTTAATACAATAACAGTAGGGGACCTTAACAACCCCCTCGCTGAAATGGACAGATCATCCAAGCAAAAGATCAACAAGGAAATAAAAGCCTTAAATGACACACTGGACCAGATGGACATCACAGATATATTCAGAACATTCCATCCCAAAACAACAGAATACACATTCTTCTCTACTGCAAACGGAACATTTTCCAGAAGAGATCATATCCGGGGTCACAAATCAGGTCTCAACTGGTACCAAAAGATTAGGACCATTCCCTGCATATTTTCTGACTACAATGCTCTGAAGCTAGAACTCAATCACAAGAGGAAAGTTGGAAAGAAAACAAATACATGGAGGCTAAAGAGCATCCTACTAAAGAATGAATGGGTCAACCAGGAAATTAAATAATTGAAAAAATTTATGGAAACAAATGATAATGAGAACACAACTGTTCAAAATCTGTTCGACACAGCAAAGGTAGGCCTGAGAGGAAAATATATACCAATACAAGCCTTACTCAATAAACAAGAAATGTCTCAAATACACAATCTACCCTACACCTAAGGGAGCTGGAGAAAGAACAGCAAATAAAGCCTAAATCCAGGAGGAGAAGAGAAATAATAAAGATCAGAGCAGAAATCAATGAAATAGAAACCAAAAGGACAGTAAAACAAATCAATGAAACTAGGAGCTGGTTCTTTGAAAGAATCAAAAAGATTGACAAACTCCTGGCCAGACTTATCAAAAAGAAAAGAAAAAGGACTCAAATTAATAAAATCATTAATGAAAGAGGAGAGATCATAGCCAACACCAAAGAAATACAAACAATTATAAGAATATATTATGAGCAACTATACGCCAGCAAATTGGATAATCTGGAAGAAATGGATGCATTTCCAGAGACATATAAACTACCAAAACTGAACCAGAAAGAAATAAAAACCTGAACAGACCCATAACCAGTAAGAAGATTGAAGCAGTCATCAAAAATCTCCCAACAAATAAGAGTCCAGGGCCAGAAGGCTTCCCAGGGGAATTCTACCAAACATTTAAAGAAGAATTAATTCCCGGGGTGCCTGGGTGGCTCAGTGGGTTAAGCCTCTGCCTTTGGCTCAGGTCATGATTCCAGGGTACTGGGATCAAGTCCCGCATCAGGCTCTCTGTTCAGCGGGGAGCCTGCTTCCTCCTCTCTCTCTCTGCCTGCCTCTCTGACTACTTGTGAGCTCTGTCTGTCAAATAAATAAATTAAATCTTGAAGAAGAAAGAAGAAGAAGAAGAAGAAGAATTAATTCCTATTCTCCTGAAACTCTTCCAAAAAACAGAAGTAGAAGGAAAACTTCGAAACTCATTTTATTAGGCCAGCATTACCTTAATCCCAAAACCAGACAAAAACCCCATCAAAAAGGAGAATTATCAACCAATATCCCTGATGAACATGGATGCAAAAATTCTCACCAAATACTAGCCAGTAGGATCCAACAGTACATTAAAAGGATTATTCACCATGACCAAGTGGGATTTATTCCTGGACTGCAAGTTCGGCTTAGCATCTGCAAATCAATCAATGTGTTACAATACATTAATAAAATAAAGAACAAGAACCATATGATACTCTCCATAGATGCTGAAAAAGCATTTGACAAAGTACAGCATCCTTTCTTGATGAAAACTCTTCACAGCATAGGGATAGAGGGTACATACCTCAACATCATCAAAGTCATCTATGAAAAACCCACAGCAAATATCATTCTCAGTGAAGAGAAACTGACAGCTTTTCCACTAAGGTCAGGAATGCAGCAGGGCTGTGCACTATCACCACTGCTATTCATCACAGTACTAGAAGTCCCAACCTCAGCAATCAGACAACAAAAAGAAATTAAAGGCATCTGAATTGGCAAAGAAGAAATCAAACTCTTACTCTTTGCAGATAATATGATACTTTATGTGGAAAACCCAAAAGACTCCACTCCAAATCTGCTAGAAATTGTACAAGAAATCAGTAAAGTGTCAGGATATAAAATCAATGCACAGAAATCAGTTGTATTTCTATACACCAACAACAAGACAGAAGAAAGAGAAATTAAGGAGTCGATCCTATTTACAATTTCACCCAAAACAATAAGATACTTAGGAATAAATCTAACCAAAGAGGCAAAGAATCTGTACTCAGAAAACTATAAAGTACTCAGGAAAGAAATTGAGGAAGACACAAAGAAATGGAAAAACATTCTATGCTCATGGATTGGAAGAACAAATATTGTGAAATGTCTATGCTACCAGAGCAATCTACACAGTTAATGCAATCCCTATCAAAATAACATCAACTTTTTTCAAAGAAATGGAACAAATAATCCTAAAATTTGTATGGAACCAGAAAAGACCCCAAATAGCCAGAGGAATGTTGATTAAAAAAAACAAAAACAAAAAAACAAACAAAGTTGGTGGCTCCACAATTCCAGACTTCAAACTCTATTACAAAGCTGTCATCATCAAGACAGTATGGTATTGGCATAAACACAGACACATAGATCAGTGGAACAGAACAGAGAGCCCAGAAATGGACCCTCAACTCTATGGTCAACTAATCTTCGAGAAAGCAGGAAAGAATATCCAATGGAGAAAAGATAGTCTCTTCAACATCTGGTGTTGGAAACATTGAACAGCCACATGCAAAAGAATGAAACTGGAATATTTCCTTACACCACACACAAAAACAGATGCAAAATGGATGAAAGACCTCAATGTAAGACAGGAATCCATCAAAATCCTTGAGGAGAACACAGGCAGCAACGTCTTCAACCTCAGCAGCAGCAGTTCTTCTTAGAAACATAGCCAAAGGCAAGGGAAGCCAGGGCAAAAATGAACTATTAGGATTTATCAAGATAAAAAGCTTTTGCACAACAAAGGAAATAGTCCACAAAACCAAAGACAACCAACATAATGGGAGAAGATATTTGCAAATGATATATCAGATAAAGGGCTAGTATCCAAAATCTACAAAGAACTAATCAAACTCAACACCCAAAGAACAAATAATCCAATCAAGAAATGGGCAAAAGACATGAACAGACATTTCTGCAAAGAAGACCTCCAAATGGCCAACAGACACATAAAAAAGTACTCAACATCACTTGGAATCAGTGAAATACAAATCAAAACCACAATGAGATACCACCTTACACCAGTCAGAATGACTAAAATTAACAAGACAGGAAACAACAGGTGTTGGTGAGGATGCAGAGAAAAGGAAACTCTCCTACACTGTTGGTGGGAATGCAGGTGGGTGCAACCACTCTAGAAAACAGCATGGAAGTTCCTCAAAAAGTTGAAAATAGAGCTACCCCACAACCCAGCAATTGCACTACTGGGTATTTACCCTATTTACCCTAAAGATACAAGTGTAGTGAGCCGAAGGGGCATGTATACCCCCAGTGTTTATAGCAGCAATGTCCACAATAGCCAAATTGTGGAAAGAACCAAGATGTCCATTAACAGATGAATGGATAAAGAAGATGTGGTACATATAACAATAGAATACTATGCCGCCATCAAAAAAAAAAACAACTCTGAAATCTTGCCATTTGTGACATGGATGGAACCAGAGGCTATTATGCTAAGTGAAATAAGTCAATAAGAGAAAGACAATTATCATATGATCTCACTGATATGAAGAATTTGAGAAACAATACAGTGGATCATAAGGGAAGAGAGGAAAAAATGAAACAATACAAAGCCAGAGAGTGTAAGAGATTCTTAAACTCAGGAAACAAACTGAGGGTTCCTGGAGAGGAGGCAGTGGGAAGGATAGAGTGGCTGGGTGATGGACACTGAAGAGGGTATGTGCTATGTGCTATGGTGAGTGCTGTGAATTGTGTAAGACTGATGATCACAGACCTGTACTGAAACAAATAATACATTATATGTTAATTTAAAAAATTTTTTCTTTAAAATAGAGCCACCATATATACCAGCAATTCCACTACTAGCTATCCATCTAAAGGAAATGAAAACACTGGGGTGCCTGGGTGGCTCAGTGGGTTAAGCCTCTGCCTTCAGCTCAGGTCATGATCTCAGGGTCCTGGGATCAAGCCCCACATTGGGCTCTCTGCTCAGCGGGGAGCCTGCTTCCCCCTACCTCTCTCTGCCTGCCTCTCTGCCTACTTGTGATCTCTCTCTCTCTGTCAAATAAATAAATAAAATCTTTTTAAAAAAAAAAGAAAATGAAAATGCTAATTTGAAAAGATACATGCATCTCTATGATTACTGAAGGATTATTCACAATAGCCAAGACATGGAAACAACGTAGGTGTCCATCGATGGATGAATAAATAAAGAAGATGTGATACACACACACACACACACACACACACACACACACACACTATGGAATACTACTCAGCCATAAAAAATAATGAACTCCTGCCATTTGCAACAACACAGATAGACCTTGAGGGTATTATGCTAAGTGAAATAAGGCAGAAAAGAAAGACAAATACCACATGATTTCACTTATATGTGGAATTTTAAAAACAAAATAAAACCCAACATATAGGTATAGAGAACAGATAGCGGTTGCCAGAGGGGAAGGGAGTTGGACGATCTGAAATAGACAAAGGGGAGTAATAGGTACAAGTTCCAGTTATAAAATAAGTCATGGGGATACAATGTACCATGTGGGGAATACAGCCAATAATACTGTATTGATTTTGTAAGGTGACAGATGGTAACTAGACTTATCATGGTGACAATTTCACAACGCTTACAATGCTGAATCACTATGTAGTACACCAATCTATATAATGTTGTATGTCAATTATATCTCAATAGTTTAAGTGAAAAATAAAAGGGCCCGTCTGACTCTAAAAGAAGAAACAATACTGAGAACTAAACTATTGGCTCTTGTGGTAGCCAGTCTCCCCCAGGAAGGCACACCTCTTAGTGTTCACTCCCTTGTAAAGCCCACTCACACCGATCAAGGGCAATGGAAGTAATGCTAGTCTTTCATCTTTCACCTCAGAATGCTTACTCTTGCCTGGTCACGATACTTCGAGATGCCTGAGTTGTCACCTGGAGAGGGCATGTTAAGTTGCTTCAGTGGGACAGCTCAGCCATATCCTCAGACAGCAGCCAGCTTCAACAGCTAGTCATGTGAGTGAGCCTGATGGTTGGCCAGCCCCTTCAAGTCGTCAGATGACTATCGGCCTATAGCATGAGAAGCCCCAGGTGAAAACTGTCCACCTATGCCCAGCCAACCTGAAGACTCATGGGAGATAATAATTGTTCTAAACCACTGAGGTGTAGGTCATTTTTCCACAGTGAGAGATGCCTGGAGCAATTCCTTTACACAGAATGGGACGGACAGGGAAATCCTAAAAATCATGAGTAAGGCATCATTTTTTTTTCTTTTTCTTTCTCTTTCTTTTTTCTTCTTTCTTTTTTTGAAAGAGAGTGCACACACATGAGTGAGCAGGTGGGAGTCATGAAGGGAGCAGGAGAGAGAGACTCTTAAGCAGGCTCTGCACCCAGTGTGGAGCCCGACGTGGGGCTAAATCTCACAACCCTGAGATTATGACCCGAGCCAAAAATCAAGAGTCGGGCATTTAATTGTTGGAGACACCCAGGGGCCCCAGGAGGGCATCATTTTGAAATAAGTTCCATGCTGTTTAAAAAATCATATGGCACAACTTGAAAGAGAGAGGTATGAATTTTTGTGGAGTAAATGCTGGCAAACTGGGAGGCTTACATAAGGAAGTAACCAAAAGAATCAGACATCAAGGACAGTAAGGGGAAATAGAAACTGTTCAAACTTAAACTTAATGAATGCCCAAGGGTATTCATTATGCACGTCATCCCAGCAATAAATACTTCAGAAGTAAATCAAATGGAGGACAACACAGAAGAGAAGAAATGCAAAGAGTAATCAAGGGGAAGAAAGAGGCATATGCTCTGCTTGGTACAAAACCATCTGGAACACACCAGAGGAGGGTGAGGCAGCATGGAATGAACAGAATATCATGCTTTGGAGACTCTAAGAGATTGCCCAAGTCATTCATAGGAATAACAGGCAAAGTTAAGAGGGATAATGAGAAATGTTTCAAATGTGCTTGGAGAGAGAGGTCAGGGCAGGAGACGAGAGGTCTGGGAGTGACACGGAAGGGCTTTTATGAACAACAGCAGCAAGAGGAGCTAATGGAGTGATTATACACGATAATCAGGCTTTGGTGCTAAATGCTAATAGTCACTGCCTAGCTTGGGCCTTAGAGTAATTCAGCCAGTTATAAGATCTTAGCAGAAATTGTCAAGATCTCTCACTGGGTCCCAAAGTTCACAAAGGTTGCTGCTGGCGACCTGGTTAAAAAGAACCTTTGGATTTTATTCCCTCCTTCAACAATCACAAAGATTAAGGAGCAAGTGCCTGAGTCAGATTCACTTGCTCCAGGAGGAGATATTTGATGGAAATCAAGACTGGCAGAGAACGGGGGTTCTAATGACCTCAGGGAGGGAGGACCTCACTGTGGAGCAGGGACATTGCTTTGGAGAAAATTTCAGCTCCGCATGTCCCTGCACTGTCATAATGTGGTCCAGTATTACCTCTTCATTTAAGTCTTCTGCCAAGCCTCAAACACAGCAAGGTAAATCAGATGGAGGTTATTCATCATATGTTAAAATTAAATACCCTTAAGAGAGCTCCTACTATATACCAGACATTGAGCTTGAAGTTTTACATACATTAAGTTAATTCCAGGAACCATGAGAATGTCATTCCTGCTCTGGTTTTATAGGTGAAGAAACTCAGGCTTAGAATAGTTAACTCACTAGTCCAAGACGACAGTCAGTAATAATAATAACAATAATAATAACAATAGCATGTCTTGTACTGAGTCAGGCTCCATTCCAAATGCTTTCCCATATACTAACTCATTTCCCTCCCATAGCAACACTGTAAAGGAAACACCATTACTAACCCATTTTAGCTGCCAAGTAAATGGTGCAACTGGGAGTCAGTCTCACCCTGAACCACCTCACCATATGGTCTCTTGAGCTGGAAGTCCATGGGCTGGCTCCAAAAGCCTGTGTTCTTGTCTTGGTACTCCACTTCCCCATGACTTCTTTAGTAAGTTTCTAATATAGAGGAATCCAAAGTTAAATCTCACTAATTTGGTAAGTTCCAAAAAATCATCCTGAACACCACCCAGAGCCTTGCAATTAGCTACACACATTATGTGCAGAAAGATGAAGCCACTGGCCATTCAGATCCTAAACTAATGCCCAATGTCCTCGTTACCTATCCCCAAAGGGAAAAGGGATGTTGACGACAGCCAACTGTGAGAACGTGGAGTTATCTCTGAAAGTCAGAACTGAGAACAGCTTACTGAATTATGGGTGAAGGGAACAGGAAACGGCTCACTGACAAAGTCTATATCCTGATACAAGATACACCTTCAAGATTAGGAAGGCAAGAAATATTATTTTATTGCAAAGCAAGAAAGCACAGAGCAAGCGGAAAGAGGGAGGACCACAGAACAAATAAGGCACAGATGGTCAGCTGCCGAAGAGGACAGAGAGAGACCTGGATTCCAAAGAGAAACTCAGCTCCTGGGTTCTCACTCAGGAAGGGTAAGAATCCAGGTGCAGTATGAGATGCGCCTCTCCTGCTCAGAGAGTCTTTCCTCCCTTTTAAATGTGCATACTGCCTGGAAGCTCACAGCCTTCACATTTCTTTAAAGAACTCCTCTATATCAGGGTGCCTGGGTGGCTCAGTTGGTTAAGCATCTGCCTTCAGCTCAGGTCATGATCCCAAAGTCCCCGCATCGAGTCCCACATCGGGTTCCCTGCTCAGTGGAGAGTCTCCCTCTGACTCTTCCCACTCTCATGCTCTCTCACTCACTCTTTCTCAAATAAAGAAAATCTTTTTTTAGAAAAATAATTCCTTTTTTTTCTTAAGTTCATATTCAGTCAACAAAAATCACACAATTGAGAGTAGTTGCTGAGGTTTTTCTTTTTTTCAACAATAGAAAGAACTTACCTCCTGAGTTAGTAGAAGCAAACACCCTAATACCTAAGGTAAATGTCCAGGCCTAGAGCCCAGCAACTCAAAGTTTTATATAACTTTCTCCACCAGTGGTCCCTAAACCAATAGCCAGGTCCAGGAGAAGGAGAGTTTACAACTGAGAATCCTAAAAAAGTATCATTTAGTTCCTCCCCACATGCTCTGCTCCACAAGGAGTCCATTTCCAACAGAGTTCCCACTTGCTACCTCCCAAGGAACGTGTCTTCAACACACGCAGCCCAGAAGGCTCAGCACAAACACAATTTTCAAGTTCTCCAAACAGTATTTAAGGGTCAGAACAAGTCTTTGTAGAAACTACAAAGAGAGGAATCATCTTGGGGAATTAACCAGAAGGGATCAAAAACTGAAGAGGTATCATAACTAAAGTAGGGTTCATAGTGACTATGGGGGCCCAGAGCATGGCAAAGAGGCCTTTCTGTTCCTTAGGGAGAGCACAAGAGAACAGCAATGATTCACGTACCCAACATACATACACTATACTCGTGTGTGTATGCACACATACTAAAACACTAGTCTCAAACTGCCTAATCCCCACCCCTGAGGACCTTTAGGCTGAAGGGAGACCATACTCTAAGTTGACTGGAAATGAGCACTGAAGCAGGAATCCTATCCCCACCTGCTAATGGCCCAGAGTAGCCATCAAGGGCCCCATGGCGTGTGGGGTGATACCAGGTCTGCCTGGCCTTTGTATTGGCTATCCATGGCTGCACAAGTTACCCCAAGACTTGCCTGCCTAAAACAACAAGCACTTATTATTACATATAATTTGGGGAAGTCAGGAATCCAGGGACAACTGGCATTTCTGGCTCAGGGTCTGTCAGGAGGTTAAACAGTCAAGATGCTGGCTGAGGCCTGACTGAGGTAGAAAAATCTGCTTCCAGGATGGCTCACTCACTAGCTGTTGGCTGGAGGCCTCACTTCTTTGCCACATGGACCCTGATGTGAGTGTGTTTGAGTGTCCTCACAACATGGCAGCTGAGTAAGGGACCAAGAAATAGCACAACAGAAGTCGTAATATCCTCTACGACCCAGCCTCAGAAATCAAATGCATCATGTCCACAGGATCATGTTGGGTCACACAGGTCGGCCCTAAACAGTATGGGAGGGAAAGCCATGCAGGCATGCTTTCCAGGAGGCCAGCATCTCTGGGGACCTTCTTGGACCCCAGCATTTCTGCCTGGTTTCTCGCATCCCACCTGTCTTTCCTGCTGGCTCTTTGCTGGCATCCTACTTCTTCTGCTTGGTAGACCCCAAACTGCCAATTCAACAGTGAAAAGTGGGACTTTTAATACTTGTATATTGTTTGAAACTTTCACAGTAAGAATATATATAATTTTAAATTTTTTTAAAGATTTTATGTATTTATTTGAGAGAGGGAAAGAATGAGGACAAGTGGAGGGTGGGGCAGAGGGAGAAGCAGGCTCCCCACTGAGCAGGGAGCCCCATGTGGGGCTTGATCCCAGGACACTGGGGTCATGACCTGAGCCGAAGGCAGATGCTTAACCGACTGAACCACATAGGAGCCCCTAAATGTTTTTAAAATAAGATACCGATGGATCAAGTTACCCAAATAATTTTTCTGGTATTTCCATTGTTTATTATTATTACAAAATTTAAGACTATAATTTTCTGAATTTCTTACCAACTAAAAAATACTTGAGGTACATATGCCATTATTCAGACTCATTCAATTTCTCCATTTTAATTGAGTTTGACTACTTGGTGACCACAACTAGTTATCTTTGCATGGATGTACTTTAAGAATAGAGTTACTATTTCTAAGTCTCACCAACTTATAATTATATAGAGGTCACATTAAATGCTTAAGAATGTGAAGTTGGCTACAAAAACTAGAAGATCCACTGAAAAGTGGCTCAGACAATAAGGTAATTGTATTCTCTCACAGCTCATGAAGTTCTACATCTGTTCTATATCTGTGTGATTCAGTAACTCTCTGATGCCATCAAGCACTCAAGTTCCTTCCATATTCTACTCTGTCACCCTCAGCAGGTCGACAACTCCCTCTCATAGTTGCAAAATGGCCATGCCCATGTCACATCCTCATAGCTACATCCAAAGCAGGGAAAGAATCTCTGCATCTTGTGCTTCTCATATTAAAGAACAAGAAAACTTTCCTACCAGTGATTCAGAAAACTCCCCTTTGTTTCCTATTGGCCAGAAGTTATCACATGGCCATTTTGTTTTCTCAGCAAGAGGGATGGAATTACTTTGATGGCCTCAGACTAATCAAAATTCACCCATTGCTCTGGAGCTGAGGGGGGACCCAGCCTCCCCTGAAGATGGTCACTCGATACCTGAACTAATTGTGGAGGGTGCTAGCTACTAGACAGGCCATCAATAGCATTGAGTCCATGGCTTCAGTCCTCATCAGTATACTGCCAGACATCAGCCTCCTCTTCCCAACCCCTAGGGATGCTCTGATATTTGTAGACAATCACCAGGAGCTGTCTCATGAACGCTCAGGAAGAAGCAAGATCACCCCCCCACAAAAGAAGTGCTCTTGGTACTTCCCGCTCTCCCCCAGACTCACGCCCAACCTCCACAGTGAAGTGAAATAGCAGAGGAAGTTTCCTGTTCACCTTAGTCTGAGGCATGCTTCTTGAGTCTTCTTTTCCTATCCCAGAACTGCCCTCTTCCCAGGATGACTGACAGTGAGAAAATCTACTCCCTTCAAGGGAAATCCACGTGTACCCACCTGCATGGCATGGAGTGAAGACTGGTCCTATGGTCCTCATGAGACAATCATGTCAGGAAATAATAATTCAATATTAGTAGTCAGGTGACTCAGCCTGGAATGACATCATGTGCAGGACATCTACAGTGTAGCCAGTACAAGCCAAACTCAGGTCATTGTCAAGGTCTACTCCAAGCACAACATGAAATTCAGGCCTGCATATCTTTCTGTCATTTTGTGATCTCTAGTTCCAGTGGCTGTGAGCAACTACTTAAAGAGCATACACATAAGAACAAACAATAACAAAACAAAACAAAACAAAAAAAAGAGCAAACATTAACAAAAGGTGAGGGGCTGGCACATTTTTTTTTTGTACAGGATTAGATGGCAAATATTTTAGTTTTGAGGCCACACAGTCTCCCTCACAACTACCTGTTCCTGTAGTAGGCAGGTAGCCATAGATGATATGCAAATTAATGAGCATGGCTGTGTTCTGATAAAACTTTATTGACAAAACAGGCAGCAGGCCAGAACTGTGCCACAGGCCATAGTTGACCAAACCTGGATACAAGGCAGAGGGCAGTTTAAATCAAAATAGAGAAAATTTTTCCCACGAAAAAATAAAGATGTCTCGAAATCTTTACTTGGCTAAAATATACATGTAATTTTCATTAATAATATTTAAATATTTACTGTCAGGAAAAACCTTGAATTTACAGTCCCCCCTCCCAAAAAGAATGGGTGGATACCTAAGTTTTTTTATAGAACAGAAGTCCCAAAGGCAGGTTTAAGCTTTCACCTCTTAGGAGATAGACACTACTTTACATTTTAAGTGACAGTCTTCTCAGCTTCTGAAAATAAATCATCATGTTTAGAAAAAAGTTAGGCTTCAAGTTGCAGCCAAGACACCATATTCCATCAGTGCAGCTCACTGTTGGAAAGCAAAGTATGCTCTAGAGTACTGGGCAGGCTCAAAGGCCCATGCCAGCCTCCACCAAACATCTGATTCTACCATATATGTTGTAAAATAGAGGAGCCGCACGATGCCCAAGAATGTTGCGAGAAGAGATAAAGCTCGGCATCACTTCCAATCTGCAGACATTTGCTGCCCAGAATCATCTTCTTCGACTTAGTACACTACAAACACATATTTTCCTGGAGAACTGAGTTCCAAACGGAACAGATTTCTAAACTGCTTATTTTACTACAGGATTTTACTCAAAAGGCACAGATGCTCTTCTCACTCCCTCCCTAGAGAAAACAGTAACTCATCGGCTGCCACCAACACAATTCTAGCGGGAGGATTAAGTCCAGGAAATTTTAATCTCCTTTAAAATAATGCCCATTGATTGCACATAGTAAGCACTTACTGTCCTGATCCACTCTTGTGTGTACTTACTGAAATTTATTTACTCTCTCCCATCATCAATCATGGAATCCCTGCTCAGAGAGGCACTCAGACGGTGTCAGCAGCCTCACTGTTCAAAGGCTCGGAAAAGCCCTGACTTAACTGGAGACCAGGACCGAGCAGGTGTGTTCCTCCAGATGTGGGCAGGAGACAAACACCCCCAAAACATGTAGGCAAACTAGCCAATGGGAGGAACTGACAGAAGCCAAATGCCAAGGAGATTAGTGAGTGGGTAGTGAACTATGTAAAAGGAAAAAAAGTATTAAATTTTACAACTGCCTTATATTGTTGTAAGAGCAAGGCAAGTCACGGCTTTCCGCCTCAGTCCAGGTCCAGGTATATACCTTCCAGAAAGTGCTGCGATTGTCACTATTTTTTCATAAGGGCATGTCAAGCAGTCCGCGGCGGGGGTGGCAGGGGTGGCGGAAAGTGCAGGAAATAAAGTAAGTTTTAACAAAAAGAGACCTGGCACATTTAACACCAAACTGTCCGTGTGTGAATCTAGCCTTCTTTAGCTTTCAAGAACGTTGACATCAGATTCTTTCCTATCTGTCTTGACCTGCAGCCTCTCTCGTATGATTCTTTTTTTCGCTCCAACTTCTTCATTACAGGCATCTAAGACAGTTTTTTCAATACTCCATGGTATAAGGTCAAGTGATGAACAAAGTGATTTCTCACATTTTCCCCCTCTATTTCTTATTCCTTGTTTCCTATTTCCTGACATGGATGTTAAGGAACCCACTAGGTGGGTGGCCTAGCAACCCAAGATAAAAACACATCTTTCTGGGGTGCCTGGGTGGCTCAGTCAGTTGGATGTCTGCCTTCAGCTGAGATCATGACCCCAGGGTCCTGGGATCAAGTCCCACACTGGGCTCCCTGCTCAGCAGAGAACCTGCCTCTCCTTCTGCCTCTATCCCTCCCCAGGCTTGTGCTCTTGCCTCTCTCACTCTCTCTCTCAAATAAATAAATAAAATCTTTTTAAAAGGAAAAAGAAACACACATTCCTGCTCTTCTTTTTCCTGAACACATCTGATTTAAGCACATTCAACAACAGCCCAAGCGACGACTTGACCCTATCAGATACCCCCTGACCCTGACGCCAGGTCTGGGAACCACATTTTTAAGAACTAGGGAAGTTCCCTGGGACATGAGACTATGAGGGGAACTAATAGAATCATCTAGGAACTTCATGGAAGCAAATTCTGTGAAGACAACCTGGCACATTGGTCTCCACATCGGGCCAAGCAAGATTCACCCACTACCAGATCTGGGGTTTGGAAGCAGATAAGTTGAGGCCTGGGAATATAAGTAGATCCTAGAGCTCAAACAAAGACTGCAGGAGGCAATGAGCTGTGTAATACCAGCCCAGAGCTGTGTTTGAATTCCTGCCCTGCTCTCTTACTTTGAACATGGACAAGTCCCCTTCTATCATTAAAATACAGTTTCTTCCTCTAGAAAATGGTGTTGGTAATCCATGAAAACCATGCAAAGTGTGTTTGGAAGATTTCAGATAGGTTGACTGTAAATGCTCAATAAATTCCTAGCATGGGAATAAGGCTAAGACTTGGCGCCTTATTGAACTAAAAGACCAGAAAAGACCTGGGTACAAAAGCTTTGTCTACACTAAGAAAAAGAAGAGATACAAATAACACCTTGGCCAGAGGTGAAAGTAGGGTTTGTGGCACAGATTTTCTGCCTGACTGGGAACAAAGGATCTCCAAGTGGTGTGCACATTTACTATGTGATTGCCTTTAGGAGATCAGGCTTCGGAATAGTCAGGGGTGACCGGAGCTCAGGGCAAAATATCAGTTGTTGGAAAATCGAGGTAAAAAACAGAACTCAGTTATCCTGCCAACATCAGAGGATGACTGCAAATGATTATACAAAGTTTGGCAGCTGCTGGTGGAGGACTGGGCCCAGGTTCCTGAGCAGGGCTAAGCCTGCAGCTAAAAGTGACGCGTACAGAGAAAGGCAAAGGAATTCAGCTGTCAAAGAGAGGAAGAGCAGAGAGGGAACAAACGAGGGCTCTACCTATCGGCTTCCAGCTGTTTTGGGTTCCAAACTACACCTGTGCCAAACAAGCAATATGAAATAGTCTGCAAAGCCAAATCCCCTCCCCTTAGGACTAAGCAGAGTTGAGATCTGCCCTCTGTTACCCCCTTCCTAGCTCTGACAACCCAGCCTTTGGATTCTACCTGCCTAGATCTCTAATACTTGTCTGGGCTGATCACCCTGAAATTGACCTCTTATCTATCTATACCTGAAGTCTATGCCTTCTTAGCTGGAATGACAGTCCCTTGCCTTTTGACCTGGCCTGTCACCTTGCTGCCCACAATGAAAAGATCAAGGTGAAGCTTGTGCCCCACACATCTTGCGGTGATGGGTGTCAATGCTAATGAGTCCAACTCCACAATCCATTTCTTCAAAATATGCAATGCTCTAATAATATTCATAAAAATTATTTTCCTGCCCTCATGATTTTCATGTTGCCCAAATAAGGATGCATTTGCTTTGTTCACCAATTCCAATTGCTTACCAATGGCTGTCTGGGGTATGTGTGTATTTTTAATTATTTAATTAATTTTCTTTTTATTGGTTTTTTAAATAATTTTTAATCAGATAAATGTGCATGTTTAAAGTTAATAGCCAAATAATTCTACAAGGTTTATTACAAAAAGATGGTAGTTTCTTATCTCCCTCATCTTCATATCCCCCTTTCATGAAGTAATTACTTTCATGACTTTTCACCAATTAAATGAAATTGGTCTCTAAGTCTTTAAATAAGTTTTGTAAATCTACTTCTCAGTTGTTTTTTTCTTTTAGTCTTACACATTCTCTATGGACCTCCTATGATAAAATTTAAAGATTTTATTCTTTTTCTTTTCTCCATCTCACTGTACTCATGTACTTTCCCATCTTTTCATCTTCCCAAAATAATTATAATTTTATAATTTTTGATAGACCAATATTTGGAGTTTATAGTATTATTACTATATAAATACTACTCATATGAATAACTCTAATTATTTTTC
Source organism: Taxidea taxus jeffersonii (assembly GCA_003697995.1). NCBI lineage: Eukaryota > Metazoa > Chordata > Mammalia > Carnivora > Mustelidae > Taxidea > Taxidea taxus. Next base: position 49,805 of record RCUC01160795.1, read on the forward strand.
CTTCTCTGTGCAATTTTTTATTTTCCTTGGAATTAATAATTGCCTTACTGTCTTTATTTACTTCATTTTCTATGTACGTCTCATAATTTAATATCTATCTTTAACAGCTATCTAAATCTCATCTCAAGACTTCCAACACATGGGACAGTCTATTAATTTCATCTTCCTGAAGAAGTGTGTTCAGGAACATTCTAATCTGTTCCATATGTCTATGCCTGATACACTCACTGTCTTCCTGGTGTCTCCCTTCACTGTCCTTCTGCAGAACTCTTTTGCTCCCAGCTTCCTATATCTCATATCTAGCTCTTTCTTAGCTTATACCTTTATTTTCGTCTACCAGTCACTTGCTAAAAAAAGGTATGTGGGAAGGAAATAGTTTTGAGAATTAGTACATCTGAAGATTTCCCCTCCACCCCACCACATATCCAACTGATCCTTTGATTGTGTATCAGATTCTGGGTTGACACTAATTTGAAAGCATATTGCTCTATGGTTCTCTACATCCTAATTTTGCCTTTGAGAAGTCAAAAGCCATTCTGATCCCAATCCTTTATGTGATTTACTTGTTGTCTTTCTGAAAGCTTGTAGGATCTTCTTTGTCATTAGTATTCTGAAATCTTATAATGAAGAGCCCTTGATGTAGGTCTATTTTCATCCATTTTAGGGGTTCTTAATGAACACTTCCAGTCTAGAAGCCTATGTCCTTCAGAAAAACTTTTCTTGAATTTTTTGGTTGATGAATTTCTCCTCTCCATCTTCTCTATTCCCTTCTTCAGGGACTTTCATTATTCAGATGTTGGACCTCTCAAACTGTTCTAAAAAATTATTTTTATTAATATCTCATCCTCTATTTTCCATCTCCTTCTATCTTTATTTCAGGGAGATTTACTCAACCTTATCTTCCACCTTTGTACCAAGTTTTTCATTTTTGTTATTATATTTTTAAATTTTAAGAGTCTATTTATTATCTGCTGAATATTCCTTTTTAAACAGTATTCTTTCTTATTTCATGTATAAATGATATTCTTTTCTTACTTCATGCAGGTCATGTCTTCTCTCATCTCCCCATATTAATGATATGCCTTAATTTTTAAAAATTTATTCTCCTGTTTAATCTCTGTTTCTTCCAGGTTGCTTTCTTTCTGTTTCCTTCCCTCTTTCTCTCCCTACCTCTCTCTTCCTCTCTCAAATGTTAGAGGCTTACCTCAGGTGTTTTGTAATCTTTGGCTTTCTGCTCATATTTAAGTGGGGACTGAAAACATGATTTTTAATACAGGCTCACTCCCAGGTACGATTTAATGTTTGCCCTTTTCTTTTTTCCTGGAGTCACTTTTCATGTGTTATTGGCCACAGGGGAGGGGGGCTCCTCCATGTCACCAGAGGTGCTCACAATTTCTTTAGCCACTCCAAACTTGGGCCCTGGAGGTCCTAGGGGTAGCTGGGCATGTGGGGCATGTTCCCATCATCTTGGAGGGGCACTGGTTGGTTATAGGCTGTGGTCTGGTTGATCATCATGGCATATTTAGTGAAGGGGCTGAGGAGGGCAGAATTATAGTGAGCTTACCTCGCCCCCACCAGTGGTGAAGAATGCGACCAGCACCAGCTCCCTGGCCCAGGCATCCTTGAGGTAGGCAGTGGGTCTCCCAGCCATCTTGGTCACAGCAGCAGCTGTGGTGGCAAGGATATGTTTAT
>RCUC01160796.1:0-60272 GCA_003697995.1 Taxidea taxus jeffersonii
GTGCAGTGTGGGGAAATTAGCTGGGAGCAACTTTCCCGACTATTTTTGCAAGTAGAATATTAATTCTGAATGGATGGCTTTGAAGTGCACGGAGAACTATGCTGTTCATTCCACTGTTTCTTTCTTCATTTGTCTGGTCATGGCATCCATCTACCCATTTGACCATCGATTCGAAAACTATGTGCGAAGAGTGTGATACTTCCTTGGCCACGTGTTTACATGTCTGGCACCCAGAAAATGGAGAGGGAAGGATCTTCTGGTGGTAGAGGGTCCTCACCATACCAGAAAGTGCAGTTCAATCCAGCACAGTCCCTTCAACTTGTCCTGCTGCCGGATGGCTTTTCCAGGTTTGGGTTTCCAAGCCCCTCCTCAGTCTTGCCCCCACTTCTCCTCAGCGTCTGCACCTCCAGAATCTGAGAGGACGCCCTTTGACAAACTGTTCAATTCTTCATATTGTTTGAGATCAGTTTTTCTTGAAGGAAGATAGGGCGGCTATTCATTTTTAAGGAGAATGTCATGAAAGGAGAGATAAGTATTTGTTTTTTACCCTGAAGGGGCTTATGAGAGAGCATTTACTCTTCCCACAGATTTCTCTCTCCTCGAGCCCTGTGGCTTCCTAACAGGGGAATCAGGCTTTGTTCTCTTGCCAACTTCCCTCAGCTTTCTTTGCTAGCCAACACTTAAAAAAAAAACAAAAAACAAACCCAACTTTTAATGTGTATCTTTTCCTGATTGATAAGAGTGCGACTGTGCTCTGTTCTGGTATAAATTTGCACCGCTGAGAGAAATCTCCTAGAGGGACAAGAAATTCAGCGTTGAGTCACCTGGCCTCTTGGCCAGCTTCCCAAGTCCATGGCTGTTGTGACCACATTGGTTCGGCAACCACTGAGAGGAAGGAAGAGAGAGCCGGGAGCTCCTGCTTTGATTCCTCAAACTGCCCTGTATTAGACGTCTGCATTGCCTTTGCCTGAAACCACTTCTTCTTTTCTTAAATTTTAATTTTTGGCTGTGTTGTCTTGACGGTTTTCAGTGATGCGACCCACCTAATGCGTTGTTGTGAGACCATTGAGACTGGGGACTGGAGACCACTGAGACTGAATCTGTCAGTTTTTCATAATTTTCTGCTTGCTGCAAATTAGTCAATGAATTGTGTGTGTGAGGGACCTCGGGGACTCACTGTCCTGACTCAGAGGGGATGGGCTTGATTGCTTGGTTGGGATGATTATGTTCACGGTAACATTCCCACCTGATTTCAGTGTGGGTGATGCTTTTCAAAAAGCAACACTGTAAAAAAAGGTGAATGGATAGATTTATTTCTCTACAGATTTTATACTCAGACTGTTTTGTTGTTTGTCTGTTAATTTTTTTCTTTCCAAGTGTTTTTTGCTTATTTGTGATTGCACAAGTATTCTTGATACATTTTGCGGTTAAAAAAAACCTGTATTACACATAAAGTCTGTGTTTTTCTTGTTTGTGATCATTTCAGGTTAGTGGTTACAGATCTATTACATATTAGATAAAATATTCTATTTAATCAGTGCATGGGATTCGTGATAGAATCTTTCTTCATTACATTAAAATTTCCGCATTGATGGCGTTTAGCTTATTTCCCATGTTTTTCACTCCAGAAATGTTAGAAGGAGCGTCTTTGCATGTGCTCTTTGTACCTGTGTACAGATGAAAAGGTTTTCCTCCAGTACAGAGCAGGAAGCAGAAGTTTTGGCTTACGTAGTTTGTACATTAAAAAACAGTTATACCGATTTATAGCCACTCCAGCAAAACATACCTTGATATTAACCAACTTCTTATCTGTTTGTTTTTTCTAAAAAATGGTAGGTCATTACTTTTTGGTTCACATTTTCCTGATGACTATTGGGTATCTTCTGTGTTTAGGGAACATTGTGTTTATTCTTTGGGGGTTTGCTTATTTCTAACCTTTGTCTATTTTTCTATAGTGTTTTCCTTTTCCACTTTTAGTGTGCTTTATTTTTTTCTTAACTTGTTTGAAGGTTATTAATTATGTTTCTGTGTTTTTGGAAATACATGATACCCAAATATCACCACTCATATTAAAACATATTTTTTCTTTTAAGTATCTAGAGATGGCTCCCAGCAAGAGAGGAAGGGAGAGTTTTATTTCCTTTTACTTTCTCTTCCCATCCCTCAGATTGTTGTCTACTAGGATTTTATTTGTAGGTTGCTACTTGACAGTTTTGAAGATTTACCGTTTCTTTGTATGTATCGTTAACTTTTGTGTCCTACTGCCATTTGGAGTGGCTTTTCTTTTTGCTGGTGTGTATCCTCTAATATTTCTCTCAGAGAAGCTAAGAAGCATAAAATCTTCATGTTCTTGCCTGGTGGAAAATCAGACTGTGTTTGTTCTTCTCAGTGGAATTGGCTAAGTATGAAACCCTAGACTCGAAAGAATTCCTTTTAGACCTTTGCAGATATTGTACTATGTTCTTGTACTCAGTGTCACTGATGAGAGGTTGAGGCCAGTCTTATGCTTGCTCCTTGATAGGGAACCTATGCTTTTCTTTTCCTTCTAGAAGCTTTAAAGAGTTTCTCCTTTTCCAAGTTATTCTAAAAATTTTACTGCAATGTACTTAGGGGTGTGTGTGTGTGTGTGTTTAAAAATTTATTGTTTGACACGCAGCCTACTCTTTCAGGGTTTTTGTCCTAGTTCTGGAAGAGTTTTCTAATTTATGTAAATGGTTGTTTACACTTACAGCTCCACCCACCGTACCCCTCAGCCTCAGTAGCTCTTTCCATCTGCTTGTCTTTTTGTGCTGTGTTATGGGGAAATGGCTTGACTCACCCCTTTGGCCTTCAGCTGTTTCTGCAGATACTGAATTTTTCCCTTTCAGCACTCGGTTTCTAATTTCTGCAATCTCTACTGACTGCTGTGGTTTTTTTGTTTGTTTTTTGTAGCTAAAACACCTTTTCCCATGTTGGAGTTCATCATATCTCTCTAGGGTGTCACTAGCACCTAGCACTACTGATTTTTTCTAGTAAGTTTCCTGCACTTGTTGCTTCTTGTTGGATACTGTGTCCACAATGAGTGGGTAGGGACAGGATGGGGAAAGGCTATTTCTCCTGTTGTGTGTGTCCTGAACCAGTAACCCCCTGGCTTAGCTGAGGCACTCTGTCCTGCCGTCTGCCCCTTCAGTCTTGGGTCAGCCTAAAGCCTCCCTATTTTGTGTAGGGAATACTTATGTGCCCTTTTGGGGCTGTGCTGATTTTCTTTCATCACAGTGTCTCGCTTTCTCTTGTTCAGGGGTTTCTCACGGTGTCTTATCCACTAGCAGTATGCTGTCTCATTTTCCAACGTGGTTCTGGTGTTTTTAAAAATTTTCTAGATATTGGAGATCAGAAGGGGATGCTTCAGTTTGGAGCTTAGTCTTATATTACTTTTCTTCATCATGTTTTCCCAGTTTGGGCTCTTTAAAGAGAAGTTAGACAAATTGAGCAGTAGATTTATACAAGGTGGTTGAATTTAAATTGTTTCTGAAAGTCCATACTAAAGAAATCAGATAATATGCCACTGTCTTCAACTTAGAAGTCTTGTTTAGAGCATGGATTTTTGTTTGGTTGTCTTTTCTTTTAGGTCTTGCCCTTTGCAGACTTAAAATATATCTGTTGTGTTTAATTACATCACAGATTCATGGAACTCATCTTCATTTTTTTTCTACTTTTTTTTTGGATGCAACTTGTTAGCTAAGTGTAGGGGTCACTCATCAGAGTATTGTATGGTCTTGTGTGTTTGTTTCGTCATCGTAAGCCAACAATTTGCAAAAACTATGGCTACTCCCTTAATTTGCAACTGGTAACATCTTAATTTCAATAAGGAAGAGCTACTGAGACTTCATTCATTTATTAGGTGGGCTTTCTTTAAAAACTTCCCCTTTTAGTATTCCACCATGTAAGTATTATATTAACGAACTCTTTACATTTTATAAACAAAAATACATCCTCCATGGTATCAATGTATCTCTTGAACGTAATAGGCTTTGATTAGTATTTGCTGAATTCGCCAATTAATAAATGCATGAGCCACACACGTTATAGTACTGATCATGTTGGACCAGATTTTTACATAATGGTACAGATATTTCAGTTACAATAACTTAAAGATTTATATTATTCTAGCTAAATTATAATTTACATAAATTATAATTATTCCATATATTAACATTTTGTCGTTCCCTTTGAAATTTCTGTCATCATCCCATTTTGAAAGTCTCACGTTTCTTCTGCACTTAGTGATCAAGCGAACGTTGTAGGTGGGGCTGGGAAGTTTAATGGCCATGTTACCCTTAGTAGCAGGGTCAGAATGTCTCACAGTATTTTTCTAGCAGCCCCTCCTGCTGTGAATTACTGTAAATTTATTCATGCTGGGAAACATGTTGTGGTCTGTGTCTCCACAAGGTCCTTTTTAACTTTCGAAAAACTTTATTAATTGCAAGGCAACAAAACACATTCATCTAAAATTTCTAGGCACACTAGTTTTGAAGACAGAGATCAAATCACCCAAGTTCTAAAGAAAGGTTCTTTCGCCAAGGTTGTTGTGCTGATCTAATACAAGAATGCATCTGCCACTTTGATTGATCTTCAGCATTTAGTTTTGCAGTCATTTCCCCTCACTAAATGAGATTCTTAAAGAACAGTATACTTTAAACTTTTTTATCCTATAATTAGGATTTAAATCTCCAGAAGAGAGTTTCTTCAGGAGGTGTTAATAGTGGCTGGGATGTTCCGTGCTAAATAGATAGCAAATGCATGTAAGAAAGGCATATTCCTCTGGGTGATTATCAAAACGATCCCTCAGCCTATTTTACTAGGAACTGGTTACCGTAGAACATGCCAGTCCCACAGTGAATATAAGGTGGTAATTCACTTGATGCTTGGACTGTACGGCTACTATAGAAAACTCCCTTAATGGTCCCATGAGTTGAAATCAGTCCTGCCTTTGGTTTCCTTGTTATTTATAACAACAATCCCAATTTTCCACTTCCCCAACCTTCAGACTTTCAGTGTAGAGGTTCCTTACGACACATCAACAAAATAATATTTATGATGGGAGAGGTCAGAGAACAGGTGCCTGGGAAGAGAAGGCTGGCTCCTTGAGGTAAATTGGTTTTCCTGATTTCTGTTTAAGATTTGCTTTTGGTTGTTGCGCTGTGCTTTGTAGTACCTGTCTACTTAGCATGTTTGTATATAGTCCTTCTTTGTTTCAAACCAGGAAACCAGACTGATTGCGATTCTGCTTTGTTACGGAAGATTCGAAGGAAATGCTATGTCGGTACTCTGGAACTTAGATTGGTATAACACGTTAATTTCTTACCACCTTAGCTGGATTGACTTGTTGTTTCTTTTCTGGAAAAAAAAAAAAATTACGAAGTCTAGTTTGCCAGGTTGCTTTGCTTTTACTGGGGATCAGGTTCTGTTTCCTAAAACACAGCAAGCCACACAGTGGACCATTGTTTTCCTTTGTCTTTTTAGAATGGCAAATAAAGCTGTTTTTTCCTAACCTGTCAGCCGCTGACACAGTTTTTGTGTTTAGAAGTTTCCTGGTTGCTTTCACTGTAATGACATGGTTCACACAAGTATAGAAGCACAATTTCCAATTTGGGCTTGGAAAGTCACTTTGCTAATTTTCTGTCATTTTTGTAACTGGGTGTAAAGTAGCTACTTCTAAATAGGTCAGGCTCATTCTGGCTTCTTTCCTGGTAGTGAAATATATATGCTTTAAGAGACAGGGAAATTGGAAGATATGCCAAAAAGAGAGAACATGAGAGGAGAGGAGAGAGTAGACAAAATCATAATGTATTTGAATATTTTACATACGGAATGGTGACCAAACACAAAATGAACAGAGCTTAAACAAGATAGTATGAAACAAGGTGAGAAAGAACATAATCCCTACTTAGAGGTGAAAAATAAAACCCAGTCCTGGCCCATTTCACTCACTGCAAAGCTGAGTTAATAACTCAAAATGATTAGAGGTTAGTTTTCTTCAATGATTAGAAAGTGAGACCCTGCCTTCCTGATTTGCTTTTTATGTTTGTAGGGATAGGTCAACCAAATTTATTTTTACCTAAATGTTGTGCTAATAGTGAGTGTTTCTTATCCCTTTGGAATGGTGATAAAGGAAAGGAGAGAACCTGCATATTTTTAAATTAGTGATCCTAAGGCATAGTCAGCTTTCCAGAAGTGTGTGCTCATGGAAGGGAACAGAGGCAGGGCTGAGCCCAGTAAAGGAGGCAGCCAATCCATGTGTTGGTTAAAGCCATGGACAGAAAAAGGAGGGTCAAGCCCAGCTCTCACTCACTAGCTCTTTAGTTGTGGTACTTGATAAACTTTAACTTCGTCTGAAACTGGGGATACTAGTGACACCTACTTGCAAGAGTTTTTAGGATGCCAAATAAGCTAATATCTAGAATATTGCAGATGAGGTCTAGCACATAGTAAGTATTCAATAAACATGAGCTATTAATGCTATTAGTATCATTGATATGAATATGTAGCCTTAAATATATTTTACATCTAAATTTAAATATGTGTATCTCTTTTAGTTTGTCAGGTTACTTCAAATAAAAATAACAAAGCCACAACAAGATACCACAGAGAAAGGGTGTACTCAAAACAGCTGGGGAAATATAAGATCCATGGAAGTGAACCGATTGTTTTAGAGCAGGACTTTTGGGAACTTTTTCATATGTGATGTGCATAGTAAACCTCCAGAGTTATGGAAGTTACTGTAGGTTCTTATTTTTTTTAATCTTACATTCTCACCATCCCCCCGCCCCCCCAACACAGAGTGTGTGAAAGAGTCTGAGTTCCACAGAACACACTTTGGGGAAAGTTCCATGGATGAAATGATGGCTCGGATCCCTGCTGAGTTTAAGAATAATGGTCATAGACCCAAAAACCTAGTGAGCAATTGTCCACCCAACACCCATCACCTAAACCCTTGCTACTCAAAGTGTGGTCTATGAAACAGGGAGTTTGCTCCATGGATTGGGCTGCAACGCAGACCTACTAGAAAGAAGCAGTGTTTCTAATCAGATCTGCTGGTAGGTCACATGCACATTACAGTTTGGGAGGACCTAGTCGAAAGGAAGTCAGCCTTTTCTCCACGTGGCTGGTGACTTCCTTCTGAGGTCCGTAGGCTGGTGCATCCGTTCTGAACACATCCGGGTCAAGACACATTGACACGGAGGTGTCTGTGTCGACTCTGGGTGGTTGGTCAACTCTCCTGTCCAGGGAGGTTTCTCAGAGTGCAGAGGAAGACCTCTCAGAGGCTTAAATCAGGATCCCATGACAGTAGGGCTGGAAGCTCTTAGAAGCACTGCTGAGTTTTGCTCTGTACTTGTGCTGATTTCAAATCTTATTAAGCCAGGAAGTAGTTAGTGCCTGGCAAATGGTTTATCCTGCCTTGGCTGTTCATGCCTCCCAATTCATTTTTATTGTGCTAATTAAACCTCAAGTGATATTTCAAGTACAGATTGTTTTTTCCATTATTGAATCTTTGGCCAGCATATTAATGCTTTAGAATTAACGTGAGTCAGATGCTTACTCATTTGTGGAAGACTTTACATCTAGAAGATCTAGACTTGGCCAATTTTGCAGATTCTTTTGGAGACTGCTGTGACAGGGTGATACAATTCTCTATAAATAAAGGAGACTCATTCTTCCTTCACAAATAGACACGTAATTATTTTATAAATGAACTAAATTCTTAGTTATAGATACATGTTGGTATTTATGCTAAAATGAATCTATGCCATCTGGGAAGGAAGTAGAGTGTAGTGGTGAGGACCTCGAACTTTGGGTCCAAATCCCGGGTCTACAGGTATGTAGGCAATCTTGGGAGATGTATTAGACTTTTCCAGAGCTCATATTCTTTGTTAATTAGAGGAGGACAAACACTTAACTTCATGATGGTTGTAAGGGTTACATAACCAGTCACTGAAAATACTAGAAAAAAAAGTTTCTGGTTCAGTGAAAGCCCAGTAAGTGATAGTACTGCTACTGTAATTAAACACACATTTTTTAGAATTGTTTATATAAATTTAGGCTTGATGGAAAAGACTACATTAAATTTTCTCGGGGAAATAGAGATTATGACATAGCATTCGCTTTTGAGAATCTCTCTTTTAAATTTTTTTTTCTGCTCAGAATTTCCAAACTATTATATGCATTTATAGGAAGTAGGAAATTCATCCCATAGTTTGTATTCAAGGTGCCAAGAGGGATATGTCCACAATCTGTTGGTGGAGGAGATCATACCCTGAGGACAAGCACCAGGGCAAGCCCTGGCTCTGTGATCCCTCCAGAATCAGCAGATAAATCTCTAAGCACAAGAAAATGGCAGAGGAGTCAACAGGACGCAAGGTTGCAAGCTGGAAAGCAAACAGATGAATAGAAACTGAGCTGATGGCCGAGAATGCTGGCTACCAGGTTGGCAGAGGGCAAAGGCAAGAGGAAACTGGTTTGGGATGCAGGCTACCAGGCTCAGGAAGAAGCAGGCTTGCAGGCAGTACCAATCCCAAGAGAGTGGGTCAAGTCCCAGATGGAACCGTTAGTTTCATTTTCACTCCATACATTCCAGGTGACTGCACCCCTCCCTCCTCAGCAGAAAACTGGAGGTTTATTCTCTAAAGAGTGTCAAGTCAAGTCAGTATTATGAGGAACTCCAGAAAGAGCTGAGGCTCTGAGAACCATAGAAGGAATGATGGGTTTACATACCGAATATCGATATTTCCATCCTTCTTCCTCTTCCGGATAGGACACTAGAAGAGCATTTTCTGAATAATCTGTCCAGACTCTGTCCCAAAATGACCTAATGATATCGACATCAGGAGGTACCCAGGAAAAAGGCTAAGAATATGGCCCTACAAGGGCCATTAAATGCCCAACGCTTCTAGTGCCTTGTTCTTAAAGATGGCTGAACGGCCAGTGATACCCACTGTTTGAGAAAAGCTTATGACAAGAGAGACAAATAACCAAACAAAAAGATGAAGGAAAACAAGTTGCGGGAAACAATGTTGATGTGGAGAGAAGTAAAGTTCAAAAAGAAGTGAGTAGGATCTCAAAGAGATCAGGCGATGTTGCACCTAGGAGACAAAAACAGGGTCCTATACAAATAGACCATTCAGGGACAAAAGAAGAGCCTTGGAAGCTAAATATATGACAGATTGAAAACCTCTGAGTATGAAACTCAGAGTCTTAGGGGGCGTTTTTGAAACCCTGTGAAAGATAGAACACGGCTTTCTGTGGGTTGCTGACAGGAAAGGTTCTGAAGAGTCTCGCTGGCCACTGAAAGCCGGGTCTGGTTGGGAAGTCCTCTGCCGATGGTGGGGACACTGTGAGACAGACACCTGGGACAGTCTCATTCCAAGCTGGTTTTGGTCATAAAGAAGAATGACTTTGTCATTAGGGACTGTGTGGTGGGAGAGGAGTTTATACAGTTCTGTGGAGACAGTGGGTCAGGGAGCCCTAGGTGGGTGCTTTATTTCAATTAATGGGTATTGAAGATGAATTGCCTTTTCTGACCTCTGGGTTGCTCCTGAGTTCATGGGGAGTCGTAGGTGTATGGGACACAACTGCTGGGGTGAATGCAGCCCCGAGCAGTTTCTGATACCAAGTGAGGGACTAGCTTGACAGGCAGGACCTGGCATACAGTTATTACACTCTCTGGGATGCACCTTCATGCAGAAATTACTGTGAGTCCCATGTGAGTTAAAGCAGTGTAAACACCCAATAGGTGTGATAGTTTAAGGAAGTGGTAATGGCATCAATGCCATTTTGAAATGTGTGAGTATAGATCCATGTGACTTTTTTTTTAAATCATATTGGAAATTTTACTATAACCCATTTTTCCCATGGTATTGAACTATGACTTATATAGCTTTGGGACATTCTGATGTTGTGATGGTCCAGCTTCACGTGTGAAGAATGCTTTAAAACTACATTTTCTTGGGGCACCTGACTGGCTCAGTCAGTTAAGCGTCCCACTCTTGGTTTGAGCTTGGGTCATGATCTCAGAGTCCTGAGATTGAGCTCCGTGTTGGACTCTGCGCTGAGGGTAGATGCGTTCCAGAGTCTCTCTCTCTCCCCCTCCCCTGTGCCCCTCCCTCCCTCTAAAAACAAAAACAAAAATACCCCCAAAACTACATTTTCTTCTGTAATCCAACTGTCTCAAAATTTAGGTCTGATGGTGGGGTCATCTTTATGAGTTACTTAGCATAAAAAATGGGTTTACGCAAAGACATAGATGCAACAAAGGGGAAAATGAGGGCAACAACAAGACAAGATGGTCGACAGATACCAATTTATGTTTTATAAACTAGATTTTTTAATAGTAAAAAGTTATTCTGCAATAATATTTTTAAGCAATGTGCAAAATTTGTTTTCAAATCTTATAACTGCACATTTTTGGTACACCTTAAACCTGTAAAGATTACCAACCCAGCACTTTTTCAGATCAACATAAATCTGTCTCTGAAAGTAAATAATTACTGATTCTAAAGCATGAAGAGCTTCTGATTTGTTGCTATTATTTTGACAATGCATCCAATGATTTGTATATGTCTCCACTTGACTTTTCTTGTTCCACAGGTTTGCCATCAGCAAATTTGGCTGCACCTAACCTCACTGTGGAGGAGGGAAAGTCTATCACATTATCTTGTAGCGTTGAAGGCGATCCAGTCCCGAATTTGTACTGGGATGTCGGTAATCTGGTTTCCAAACATATGGTAAGGCTTTTGTTTGGCTCCGAGTTCCTAGAGAGACGAGAGTACCTCAGAACTTGAGACTGGATTCATCTAGTGATGATCCCTTAATATTTTATAGGACCATACAGAGAAATTTATGATGAGCTTTTGATGTATGTTTCCTTTCTGTTCATTGTTGTAATTAACAAAGACGAGTGCAGGTTTACATTTGAGTTGTGTATATCCAGTAGATTAGAGTCTCTGGGTCTCTAGTGAGCTTCTTGTGTCCTCGTGAGCAAGGTGAGGGCTGCTCCTTGTGGTCTTTTCCCTTGGAGAGAGGTAGATAGGAATCCAAGGATTAAAGAAACTTTGCTCATTGAACAGTTATACTCTAGAGAAATAGAATAGCTCTGAATTTACACTTCTGCCTGGCCTCAGTTCAGGCCAAAAACCTTTTCTAATGGTATATATTTTTTTCTTTAGGTAGGGGGAGAAACCCCAAGTCTTATCACTTTGGGATTAGCCCTAATAAGGATTGTTTTTGTCTGTTAATTCATTTGTAGAATGAAACAAGCCACACGCAGGGCTCCTTAAGGATAACTAACATTTCATCTGATGACAGTGGAAAGCAGATCTCCTGTGTGGCAGAAAATCTTGTAGGAGAAGACCAAGATTCTGTGAACCTCACTGTACATTGTACGTAATCAGACGGGCATATGTTTTTAATAGCCAATGATCGTGGACACACGTGCATTTGTCACTGGGGCCCTCTGGGTGCTGCTTAAGTGTCCAAAAAAAGTGTGCGCTGTGTTTTGTGTGTATTTTTTAAAGAAATATCAGTGTTCTATTTCTGCAAATCTCTCTTACACATGCATGTCTTTCTTTTAAGCTGTTTTTTTTTTTATCTTAAGTTTGTCCTCTTGTGCCTTCCCCTGTTCTTTTTTTTTTTTTTTTTTTCGAGAGAACATATTTTGAGCTGGTTATCCTCCACTTGTTAATCAGTTTTCATTTATGTTCTGATACACCAGTTCCTAAAATCTTGTTCTCTATAAAAGCAACATGAAGATTTAAATTTACATCACCTAAAGTACGGTCTAATCACAAACACCCGAGTGTGCTGTTGACGCAATAAAACCTCATTAGCTTGACATCAAACTTCTGTGGGCAGGTTGGTGGAACCCTGCCTACATGTCCAAAAATTATTATCACCTGCAGAAAACGTTTATTATGATGGGTTTACATTCCTGTTTACGTTGAAACTACGATATGGGCTATTAATGCTTCTTCAGCATAAGTGCATTATTTTCCAGTATTAAAAATCACACCACACTTATCTTAACATTCCAGATTGTAACGTTTTGTGCAAACATGTACTCCAGTAAAAAATCACATATACTTTACACATCGTTCCAAATTCTGAGCTAATCTGGTATAAATTCATGATGACTTACTGTGTCTGGGTCAGGATTTGGATGAGAAAGCCACAAGTGGGCACGTGTGTATGTATGAATGACTACACATTACGCACATGCAGACACATGGGTACGCCGGCTAGTGTCCACCCGCGGCACAAATTCCTTATGTGATTGTTGGGGTGCATGACTGCAGTCACCAGCTGTAACCCTTTGTCACTGCAGCACAACCTCTGTGCCCAGTAGGTACCGGACTTACAATTTCTCATCACTTTGACCTACCCAGAAGCCGGAAATCAGTGTTATCCCCAAACACATGCAACCAGCTTTCGACTTCATGTCTTTAAGCCAACACTTCACCAAAAGCTCTTTTGAGCATGGTGGAAGGAATAAATGGGTCCTGGGCATGGGGGCCTGGGCTGGTGGGAGGAAGGTAAGTGTTGTCCCTACCCTGCTGGGGTCCTTGTTTTTGTAACAGACCTACAAATCAGGACGCTCACATTCAAAATTTCCTCTTGTAATATCTATGGTGGTCGCCATGGTCTGAGGAATTGACCTTATCTATCGAAATCTAGATCAAGAATAAAAGGAATAAACGCTGAAGAATTTTAACAGCTGCGACAGCTTTGGTAGTGCGTCTGGCCAAAGTGTTAGCAGGCTGTAATTCCCCTCCTTCTGTGATGAACACGTACCACAAGAAGCAGGGTCGAGAGGGAAGGGCTTCTGGGTCGGACATCAGGAGACCTGGATCCCTGTTCCAGATCTGTCTCACTCGCTAAAGTTGACCAAGACCTTTAACCTCACTGGACTTGGGCTTCCTGACCCGAGAAAATATTCTATGAGGTCTCTGGAGGTACTTTCCAGTCCTCAATTGTATTGTTTTTTGTTTTTTTTTTTAGTTAAAGATTTTATTTATTTATTTGACAGACAGAGATCACACAAGTAGGCAGAGAGGCAGGCAGAGAGGGGAGGGGAGAAGCAGGCTCCCCGCGGAGGAGAGAGCCCGATGCGGGACTCGATCCCAGGACCCTGGGATCACGACCTGAGCCGAAGGCAGCGGCCCAACCCACTGAGCTACCCAGGCGTCCCCTCAATTGTATTGTTATCAAAGTCAGACCGCATTCAAATAAACAATTATGAGGAACTTTAAATACCTTTCCTCAGGATAAGTACTCTGTTTAAAGATGCTACTTAAATGTTTGTTTCCGCAAAGGATAGAGTGCTTTATTTTTAAAGTTAAAGTAATCTCTAGTTTGTTTGTCTAAGTTTGGATAGAACCCCAGATATCTAGAAAGGATCAAAACATTGCCTTCTGAAATCTAACAAAAATGGAGTGTACTGTAATGAAATATGATGCTTTTTTTTTTTTTAAAGGATTTATTTGTTTGAGAGAGAGAGAGAAAGCAAGTAGGGGGAGGGGTGGAGGGAGAGAGAGAGAATCTTCAGCAGACCCCACCAAGTGCAGGGCCTGAGTGGGGCTCAATCTCACGACTCTGAGATCATAACTTGAGAGCCACTCAGGCACCTTTAAAGAGCATTTACTATTGGCAATCAACAAAAAGTACCAATTAGGGACGCCTGGGTGGCTCAGTTGGTTAAGCAGCTGCCTTCGGCTCAGGTCATGATCCCAGCGTCCTGGGATTGAGTCCCACATTGGGCTCCTTGCTCGGCAGGAAGCCTGCTTCTCCCTCTGCCTCTGCCTGTCACTCTGTCTGCCTGTGCTCGTTCGCTCTCTCTCTCTCTCTCTCTCTCTCTGACAAATAAATAAATAAATAAAATCTTTAAAAAAAAAAAGTACCAATTAATCATACTTTATGATAATCAGTCTGCATTGGTAGGAGCGTTCATAGCCTTAGTCAATCCGATTTGTTTTCAATAAGTGATGTGAGATTTGGGCTTCCGGCAAGATTTCCAAGGTCATTTTTGTCCGTATTTGTGTTGTTTAGTGAAGGACCATAAAAAACAGTGGCCCTCAGTGTTTTGGTGACAAATCTACATAAGATCAAGGTGTATTTATTCGAAACTAAAGTTGACTTCAAATGAACCCTCTTCTGCTATCAGAAATCTCCGCGATCTATTTGGAGCTGGTTCTCACACTGAATAGATTTGAAAAATGACTATGATTCATGGGTCTTAAGTATAAGGAAAGGAGTCTCTTTGAAGCTCTCTGTAGGGAATTCAATCAGCCTTGATGATGATTCAAAATATTGATGGATTCCAGAGTTGCCGGTCCTGTATTTTCTTAAACCAAAGGGTCCTTGAATAAAATCCCCTATTGATGACACAGAAATCTGGAGATGGGGAGAATTCTGAGTGCTCTGGTGCTATTAACTCTCTCTTTTTCAATTTAGTTGCTCCAACTATCACATTTCTCGAATCTCCAACCTCAGACCACCACTGGTGCATTCCATTCACTGTGAAAGGCAACCCCAAACCAGCGCTTCAGTGGTTCTATAACGGGGCCATATTGAATGAGTCCAAATACATCTGTACTAAAATCCATGTTACCAATCACACGGAGTACCATGGCTGCCTCCAGCTGGATAATCCCACTCACATGAACAATGGGGACTACAAGTTAGTAGCCAAGAATGAGTACGGGAAGGATGAGAAACAGATTTCTGCTCACTTCATGGGCTGGCCTGGAATCGATGATGGTGAGTACCTGGCGCTTCAGCACTGGGGGAGATGATAGGGCATGTCACCAACTGTTGACAAAATGGTGCTTACAGTAAACCACCCCCAGACCCAGTGGCTTAAAACACCAGAATTTAGTCTTGCTCATGGGTCAGAGGGGCTGTCTTCTTCCGTGTGTCTTTATTCTGGGGTATAGGTGAAGAAGGTCATAAGCTACATAAGAGACCTGCTTTGTAGTAGCTAGAGGGCAACTAGAAATAGGCTTGGCTTCTTGGGGACTAGCTTTGGTACTGGTAGATGGTCTCTTTGGGCTACATACCACCGGCCAATGGATGCCATAGGGCCAAAGCCAGGTCCAAGGGCAGGGACTCATACTCCCAAGGAGGTGATGGGGGGATGAATCATTTTGAACAATAGTCAGATGCACACATTATTTCTATCTCAAGTGTTAAATGTTGTTCTGTACCAAATGATGTTTTGTACCCCACATGGCAAAACCCATGCAAAACTGTGGGCAGGTGAGCAGTATTTGGTCGGCTCATGAACTGGTGAAGATGTGTTTCCTAGCCCCTTATCCATTTGGAATTCAGGATCATGCCCTCCCACCATGGGTGAGAAACCAGGGTCCTGGAATGTGTGGCTTACCCGGGTCAAGTGCAGATGTTCTATTGGATCCCGAGTTGTGTCTCTAGGAGCGGTGACTGTTCCCTTCTGACTGATGGTTTGGACTGGGCAAAGGATGGCTGGCCATCAGGAGTCTATTTCGTGGCCAGCAGGAGAATTCCAGTGTGAGTCTCAGTTATGGAAGGGACAACTGTCATGCCTTTACCTGCTTCATATACTCTCGTTTGGCGAGTGTTCTTACTTGCTGGATCCTGTTGCCCGAATACCTGATAACACTGTGAAGGCTGAGGACTGTTTGGACTTCGGGACCTGGACCTGAGTAGAATTTGCTGCAGCAAGGCTGAGCTAATCACAGCCACACAAAGATGGCTTGGCAGAGGAAAGGGAAGGTGGAAACTTGGAGGCCAGGGAGGCAGGGGCTTCGTGGGCAGTGTGAACTTGGGGGCTCGCCGGGCAGCCCATGGACAGAGAAGATGCTTGAGAAGCCACCTGTAGCCAAGAGTTTATTCCATTACACAATAAACCTCTCCATTACCCTGGTGTTTATTAAATAGCTTTTTAAATACACAAGCTTTCTTAGCGTGTTCAAAGCATTATTTGAATTATGCGAGTGTGATTTACAAACAGACTTTCAGGAGCACATAAAGCAAGCTATGTTTGGACACCTTACCCAGGCTACCCTTGGTGGTTGTTTTCTGTGCCATTAAATCTTCCTCTTCATTGAGAGTTTAGCTGCTTGGCTCCATTTGCTGTAGTAAATCTCTAGATCGCTGCATTTCTTCCTGCACGTTTGGGGGAGTACAGCCTTAGAGTAAAATCCACAGACTCTGCCTGGGGACAGCCTCTTTATGTATGTTTTTAAATAAGTGTTCTATTTGTGAATGATTTTAGATGTACCAGGCAGTTGCAAAGACAGCACGGGGTCCCCAGACACCCCTCATCCAGTTGTCACTATTGGGAACGTCTCATATTACTGCGGTGGCCTTTGTCAAAAGGGAGAAACTGACATGGGCACATGACTATTAACTAAACTTCAGACTTTATTTGAATTTTGCCAGCAGTTGCCTTTTGAAACCGCTGGAGGTGAACTTGATTCAGGGTGAGGGTCTGGCATCGGAAGGTTCTAGAAGTGGTTTGTGTGCTTTGATTGATGCTCGGTCCTGCCAAGGTAAAGCTGCTGGCTTCTATTTAACACAGGGCGTTGATGTATTTTATTTTGAACATTTCTGTGTGGTGCCAATATTTGGTAGCGCTCCACTCCTCTTACCCATGTGGCCTCATTTTTATCGATCACTTTTGTTAGTTTTAACTTAGCTAATGATAGGAAAGAATTGATTTCTGGTGTAAGAATCACCTGGAGTCACTCACATATTCCCTTTAAAGGAAATAATCATCTACCAAAAGATAAAAGTCAAGGTTAATTTTATGAAGACGTTTGTTCTTTCCTTCTTCTTGTTTTTATCAAATCTTTGGAATATAAATATCTGCTTTTAGGAAGGACTATTTTTCCCCCTTGAAGTATCTACTCAAGGGCCAGCTATCAGGGAGTAATAAATGAAAGTGGAAATAAAAGAGACTTGGCCCCGGGTGATAGTGGATATAAATGGCCCTCGTGGGCTATAAACCAGGGTGACCAATTAGAGATTGACCTCACTTGGCTTGTGTGATAGAATCTTTGGTATTTACGAGATTTGTAGCCATAGAATACAGATAATGGCCTTTTTAAGAATTGCTTCCTTTCCCTCTTACCCTGCTTTAAAACTAAAGAAAAATAAACAAAGAGAAAATATAAATATATATATTTCCCTGCTGGTCTAAAGTTTACAAGCTTAGGATGACAGGTCTAATGTGGGTTTATATTCCTTTAGTATTTCTGTTGTTGTCACATAGTAATTGGTGAGAAGTTTAGCTCTTACAAATCTTTTTGATAAGATGTTTCAGCTACTTTTTTTGAAGAGACACTTTTTTTAAATTGCAAGTTTCCTGGCTTGTGAGGAGGCAGGTGGCCTGGGAAGGGTGAAATGAGTTGCTTTTCTATATGCGGCCAGAAGACTTAAAATGGCGGCTCTGCTGTCTTCAGAATGTGTCTTCCTTCTTCAGCTCAGAATTGAGATTTTTATGAGGGTAGTCAACTTGTGTAGAAATTTACTGTCTCTTTGTAGATGGAAAATGAAGAGCACTGAAAGAAACGAAAAAAGAAATAAAAGCAAAGGAAAAAGTCCCTCAAACAAAAGTTGGTGAGCTTTCTGGTGAAGAAGATGGACTGGTCGGATGTAGTGATAGCCTTGATGACCTTTCATACCTCATGGTAGGGAAGACATGCTGCTCCTTCTTCCTTGGAGCAGAGAGACTTGGAGCCAGTACTGGCTAGGTCAAGAGGGTACCATCCATGGGGTGTGAGGCCGTTGGCAGAGATCCCCATACAGTGTCTCTCCAGAGAGTCGGGCCCTCGAAGACTCTGACACCGGACCCAGCCAGGGTGCTAATGAGGACGGACAGGTGTGATGAGACCTTTCGATGTCAGCAGGGCCCCAGACACTGAGCCAGTGCCTTCCCATCTGTTAATCACTGGCAACCTGGCTAGTGACCGAGAAAGGGAGGGGACGCTTTCCCAAACTCCAGACACCAGACTGGTCATTTTGGAGCCCATGTTTAGAACTGAACTTGGCTCTGATCAGTTTGGGGTCACATTTAAAGCCCAAAACTCAACTGTTCACTTCCAAATGAAATTTAGGGAACTGTAGCGTTTATCTCTCCAGCACCCTGAGAAGTGCAGCTCGTAACCATCAAACTAATTTTATTTCATTGCTGTTTTCCATTGTCCCTGGAACATGTATTCATTAGAAATAATTTTCTCTGGCTTCTGAGTGCTAGTATCCTGCACCTTGTCTCCTTATTTTGCATTAGAATCAACTGGGGATTTTTAATGGTTATTTCATTAGTTAGCACACATTTCTAGGGCCCACCTCTAGCAATTCTGATTCAGCAGCTCCCAGATGAGGCTTAGGCTTTGGCCTTTTCTATTTTTAAGATCCCTGGTGACTCCAGTATGCACCCAAAGGTGAGTGTCCCTGGTCTGGATGAGAGCTCTGACCCAAGTGAGATTTTTCTCTTCCTTGTTAAGTAACAGACAATCCTTTGGTCACTTTAGGTTCCAGACTAATCTCAATTAAAAAATAGCATGTCTTGTCTGAGTTAGAAATCA
The DNA here is from genome assembly GCA_003697995.1 of Taxidea taxus jeffersonii. Taxonomy (NCBI): domain Eukaryota; kingdom Metazoa; phylum Chordata; class Mammalia; order Carnivora; family Mustelidae; genus Taxidea; species Taxidea taxus. Next base: position 18,597 of record RCUC01160796.1, read on the forward strand.
GAACTCTGGACTTAATTTAAGGCTCAGTTTCCTCTCCTCTGCCAGTCCAGGCTGGCAAGATGGGGGTGGGGGCCAGAGCTGGCTAAGGAGAATTCAGGCCTTCTGTTGCCCAAGTAGAAGGGAGGGGGCCCGGGCCTGGGTGGCCGGCAAGTGTGCTCGCTCGTGGCTTTGTCTCTTGGGACCTGGGTGTGTTCAATGCTGATTCCTTCCTTCTGGATAGCTTTATGGGATCTTGGCAATTCCTCTCTCTGTGGGCCCGTCTTCTGCAGTTTCCTGACAGCAAGCAAACATGTCTCCATTCTAGCCGGTGGAAGCATCTTCTTCCTCAACACCCAGGGGCAAGGCTTCTGTTGCAGGGGTCCCTCTGCCCCCTCAAAGGGGCTGTGGTCAGGATGGACTTTCTCTCATGAGTCCTCCTTCTGGTCCACAGGGAGGCCTTGTGGTCCCTCATCCTGACTCCTCTGAGCTTACAGGTTGAACTCAAATGCCATCTGTTTCCCGCCCCCATAGGTTGTTTTAGCCTTCTCTGGCCAGAGGCAGGCACTTGTCCTCAGAGCCTCCTGCCTGCGGGGAACTCAGTTTGGGTTCACAGAGTGCTGTCCTGGAGGCCCCATGGCTATGTAGAAATTTCAATAGAAGTCCTGTATAAGCACCTGCTGTCCTCTTTGGGACCTCTGGAAGTCTCAGTGTGAAGCCAAGGTTTCAAAGGACATGGACCCAGCTCTAGCCTAGGCAGGCACTGAGAATATCCTCACCAGCGTACCCATTCCTCTCACCTCCTTTGTGGCCATGAGGAAGAAACTTTGTATCCACAACCACTTTTCTCTGGGCACTGCTTTGTCCTCCTTTACCATTAGCTTGTGGATGCCCAAAGAGAAAGACTTCAGGACTCTGCCACTTGACTACATGAACTTTCTAGACTTGGCATTCTAAAGAGAAAACGAAGCCACAGTTGGGTTCCTGGAGAGGGTGGGTAAGCTCCTTCTGGTGTCCAAGCTCCTTCTTCTTCCCCTCCCATTAAGAATGGGCTCAAACATATGTCACTGGGGACAAAACATCTCCTGCCCTTACCCCTAACATTTGTCATGGTCACTGCTGAAGAGTACCCACCCCTCTCAGTAGTTGGGTGTTTTTAAGTTTGCTTTATGTTTCATTGTGAAGTTGCCATCCTCTCTGCCCACTGTGGCCTTTGGACTTTGGTTGAATCTCTCATGGACTTATAAGTTAGGGCTTCCCAAACTTTAATGAGCATAACTCTCCTGGACATCTGCTAAAATGCAGGTTCTGATGCCACGGATTTGGGGCAGGGTCTCACATGCTGTGTTTCTGACCAGCTCCTGGCTGATGTGGATGCTGCAGGTCCCAGACCACACTTTGAGGAGTAAGAATAGTTCCCTTCTGCCCTGCAGAACTTGGGGGGAAGCCATTGGACAAACTGCATGGGCATTCGCCAAGATGGTGGCACTGACTCCCTGAGAATATTGACGAGCAGTAATGATAAAAATACAGAAAAGACCTCGAATAGCCAAAGGAATATTGAAAAAGAAAACCAAAGTTGGTGGCATCACAATCCCCGACTTCAAGCTCTACTACAAAGCTGTCATCATTAAGACAGTATGGTACTGGCACAAAAACAGACACATAGATCAGTGGAACAGAATAGAGAGCCCAGAAATAGACCCTCAACTCTATGGTCAACTAATCTTCGACAAAGCAGGAAAGAACATCTAATGGAAAAAAGACAGCCTCTTCAACAAATGGTGTTGGGAAAATTGGACAGCCACATGCAGAAAAATGAAATTGGACCATTTCATTACACCACACACGAAAATAGACTCAAAATGGATGAAGGACCTCAACGTGAGAAAGGAATCCATCAAAATCCTTGAGGAGAACACAGGCAGCAACCTCTTCGACCTCAGCCGCAGCAACTTCTTCCTAGGAACAACGCCAAAGGCAAGGGAAGCAAGGGAAAAAATGAACTATTGGGACTTCATCAAGATCAAAAGCTTTTGCACAGCAAAGGAAACAGTCAACAAAACCAAAAGACAGCTGACAGAGTGGGAAAAGATATTTGCAAATGACATATCAGATAAAGGGCTAGTATCTAAAATCTACAAAGAGCTTAGCAAACTCAACACCCAAAGAACAAATAATCCCATCAAGAAATGGGCAGAGGATATGAACAGACATTTCTGCAAAGAAGACATCCAGATGGCCAAGAGACACATGAAAAAGTGCTCCACATCACTGGGCATCAGGGAAATACAAATCAAAACCACAATGAGATACCACCTCACACCAGTCAGAATGGCTAAAATGAACAAGTCAGGAAATGACAGATGCTGGCGAGGATGTGGAGAAAGGGGAACCCTCCTACACTGTTGGTGGGAATGCAAGCTGGTGCAACCACTCTGGAAAACAGCATGGAGGTTCCTCAAAAAATTGAAAATAGAGCTACCTTATGACCCAGCAATTGCACTACTGGGTATTTATCCTAAAGATACAAACGTAGTGATCCAAAGGGGCACGTGTACCCGAATGTTTATAGCAGCAATGTCCACAATAGCCAAGTTATGGAAAGAACCTAGATGTCCATCAACAGATGAATGGATAAAGAAGATGTGGTATATATATATACGGTGGAATACTATGCAGCCATCAAAAGAAATGAAATCTTACCATTTGCGACGACATGGATGGAACTAGAGCGTATTATGCTTAGCGAAATAAGTCAACTGGAGAAAGAGAACTACCACATGATCTCCCTGATATGAGGAAGTGGAGATGCAACGGGGGTGGGAGTTAAGGTGGTAGGAAAAGTAAAAATGAAAGAAGATGGGATCGGGAGGGAGAAAAACCAAAAGAGACTCTTAATGTCATAAAACAAACTGAGGGGGGTGGGGGGAAGAGGGGTTGGGAGAGGGTGGTGGGGTTACATTATATGTTTAAATAAAGCTTAAATAAAGTTAAAAAAAATACAGAATAGTTTATGCACAGAGATGCACTCTAACAGGGTTTGGCAGAAGGTAGGATGGATTCAATGTGTGGCTTAAGGAGGCTTAGGGAGAGTGGATGAAGTTGAGCCCTGATGGGGCACACAGATAGGAAGCATGGAGCTATCCCGGGAGGCTCCAGAAATTCTGCTTAGAAGCCAGAGATAAGACTTACCTGGGGTAGCAATGATCCACTAGGTGGCTGTCATTGACATCTAGTCCTACATCCTGAAAAGCTCTCCTGGGGACTCAAAAGTATGCGTGGAGAGTGAGTGGAGGTTAAAAGTGGTGAGTGTGTCTTTTTGAGCAGAATGGTAAGCAGAAATCAGTGGCAGAGAGATTACTTGTGAGCGTAATCAGGAAGAAACCCGGGGCCTTTGCTGGCATCTTCGGATCAGAGAGCACAAGTTTCAAGAATTTTCAAGGTCAGGTATTTCTGTAATTATGAATGCGTTGATTGTTGAAGAATAGATTCTTTTATCAAAAGCTCACCCAAATGGTTAATACTTTAGCCTTGCCAGAAACCTAGCCCGAGCACCGGGTGATAAAACACCCGTGTTCAAAAGCTTCCCATTCTTCAAGCAGTACATAAAGAGTCTCTCTATGGCCCACTCATTCAGGAAGAATGTCACAGCTCAAGAATGCTCATTCACACAAGCAGTGGGAGTTAGTGACTTATGCTTCCTAATTCGGGAGCAGTTGTCTCCTATGCAAAATGTGCGTCGGGAACAAACTATAAATATTGGAAGAGTTTTCCCCACAGCTTCCCATTCGTGCTGTTTTATCAAAAGATTCATGACGTCTGGATGAACTAGAGCTCTCTGCAGCACTTAGAATTGCCCTCAAACTGGCAGATTTAGTTTTGGTGTACTTGGGCCAAAGAATGTAGGGAGAGGAAATTTCTCCAAATGTTACACATTAAGAAAATATAAAGCCCCCCATGACTTGCTCCTTGGCCGTCTGTCAGGAGCCGTTCCTTGTCCTAGGAGTGAAAGGAAAGAAAGTTCGATGGGCTTTTCTGCCTTAAATAACCGAGAAGAGTATGGTTTGGTTATAGGCTCCTAATAAGCATGATAATTAAGATTTATACTTAAATAGTTCTTTAAGTCTCAAGAGTACTCATGTTAATTAATTATGCTTCCCAAAGCTCCAGATGAGTTGCCAGGGCCAATGCTATTATCCTCTCTTGAGGTATGGAACATTCCTTTGTCACAGGAAAAGTGAAGAGCCGCCCCCCCCGCCCCCCACCACCCCCCATGCTGCAAAGCACATTAGTGGTTCAGCCAAAAATGAAACCCAGACATTTGAACCCCCATTGTGTGGGGGCCCTGAGTTCTGCCTGCCATTTAGAAAAGGAAGAGGGTAAGCATCCGGAAATCAGGAGTAACTGCCGTGAGTTAGGCAACAGCGCTGACAAAACAAGGACAGTTGATTTGGGAAGAATGAATCTTTTGCGATTTCTTTATCATATGGAATTCTTTGAAATATTTTTCACAAATACTAAACAGAGTCTGGGAACAGAATTGAGAGAGAAGTCTTCATATATATATATATATATATATAGAGAGAGAGAGAGAGAGAGAGAGAGGGAGATAGGGCATTAGAGAGAGACTAAAAGCTGAAAGGCAGGAAGCCGGCTGTGTCTTCTTCTGGCCTTCACCATCATTTTTATCTATGCAGCAGGTTGGAAAGGGAACCCTCCCACCTTCCCACAGGTTTTCTTTATCCCTTAACTACAGAGTCTTACAGTTAAAAAGTCATAGAGCTTTACTCACGAGGACTTACGCAGAGTCCTAAGATTTGCTCACGAGCTGTAACAGCTTAGAATAGAGAAGCTTGTGTCTTCCCTTTAAAGGAATTTCGCACAGAGGTCAGAGGACGGTGAAGTGCTTTGGTCTGACACATTGGGGAGCAAGGACTTTATCACCGACGTTCAGAAGCCTGAATGCCCTGAGGTCCGTCCTTTGGAGGTGCAGACAGCCCATGTGCAATCTGGAGCTTTGTCAGGAGCGTGCGTGTGGCCCTATATGAGGTGTCCTGTTTGCACCGGGAGCATGTCAGGCTGCGTCCTGCACCTGTTAGTCCCAGTCCCCAAATTCCCGACAAGAGGCCCAAGGTCCAGAACAAAGCACAAGTGCATGTAGCACTTGCCAATGCTTGATACACTCTCCGGAAAACAGAATTGGAACATGAGACAAGCAACAATTTGTGCTTGGCAGTCACCTTCCTTGGGTTGGGGAGGAACGGCTCCTTCCAGGCTGGAGCAAGCTGGGGGGTGGGTCATGTGCTGCTTGTTTGGAATGGAGTGGGGTTGACGGAGTTCCCGGGTTTTCAGATTTATTCCAGAAATTTCCATATTTTATTCCGGTGGTTTTCAACATGAAGCTTTAGGGTTTGATGCTTAAATCTGAGATTTCTTGCTTGGTGAGCTACTGGGATGGTATTCAAGGAAGCACAGCTCTGCTCTCAGCCCCCTTACAGGCTCATTGCTCCTTATCTTACATTCATTCTCTTTTTGTTGGCTTTCCCTCTCATTGTCAGTTTTGGGTCTCTCCTCGCCCACCTTTTCGTCCTGAATATCTCAAACAGGAGTTTCTACCTATAGCATATAATGATATATAATAAATATGTTTAAACTAAGTGGAAGGAACCAGTTAGAAATTAGACTTAAAAATGACAGGATATTTTCCCAATATGACCATTGGCAGAGGTCTGAAAAGGAAGGGGTGACCTTGTCTTGTGTCTGCATTTAACATGATATTAATAACTATCTTCCTCTTGAAGTATAAACACCACGGGAGGTTAGCTTGACCGAGAAGTTGCTAGAAGCAAAATACTGTGTTCGATGAGCTGTGGTTAGCTGGAGTACTGTGACCCTTGTTTGTGCTAAACTCTAGGTCTGTGTGTCCGCCCATGTGCTGGACTTTCTAAATCTTTGTACAGAAGAGGTGTTTCTTTATTGTAGCGAGCTGGCCCTCCTCAGACATTGTATAGTATGGTCATGAGGGGCAAATAGAAAATACCTATTGTTCTTCCCTCATTGTCTTCCTGTGAGTTTCATAATCTCACACTGAATTTTTGTCTTTCAGACCATGAAGGTCAAGTGACAATTCTTCTCAAACATTTGCGAAAACGAAGTTAGGAAAACGTAGTACTTTTCAGAAAGCATAGATGTGATCTAATGGTTTTGCTGGTGAACTTGGTAGGATGCCTTTCCTACCACCAATGCCTTACCAACGCCAATAGGCATTGTAAGTCTGGAAAAAGACTAGTTTTCCAGATTATGGGCTAACCTATTTACTTTTGATCCCATCCCAAATCCTTTTTCTATACCTGGCATTTGCTGTGTTGAACTGATCTGACGTTCTGGACGTCCCCTGGGGTCTTGTGTGAGTAATGTGTTTAGGTCTTCCCTTTCTGTGACGAGGTCGATTACACTTGTACATCAGTCCCCCCAGTGTGTGGTTTAGATAAATCTGGCTCTGAATCCTCAGCCTTTTTACTTCTTTATGGGATTGCATGTGTAAAGGCAGGAGGTGACTGTGTGAGGCTTCCTTGGGGCTTGAGGACAAATCAGGGTGACCGACTAGTCCTACTTTTTATGCTTCAAGTCCTATGTCTGGGGAAAGCCCTTGTTTTTGGACACACTGCAAGGATTTGCCTGGAACTGTCCCAGTTTTGAGACTTAAAGCTCACTGTCTCTGGAATGCCCTGGGTCCCAGGCAGCCAACCTGGTACAAATGGAGGTCTGTATACTTATATCCAGATACTTAAAAAATATGAATCAAGTAAATGAATTCTTAAATAAAATAGCTTCTATCTTCCTACTTTGGCATATATATGTGTGGAATGACCTGGAAGGCTGGGTTCGAGGATCTGATTCTCCTGGATTCTTAGAGTTCCATGCTGGAACCTCGCAGTTCGGGTAGAGCCTGTCCCCAGCCCTAGCCCCTGCCCTGTGCCTCCCACTATATGGTGAGAAGTATATGAGAGGCAGTGAGCAGGCTCGTGGACATGACAGCTCACCTGCTCTTGCTCAACCCTCCCCCCCCTCCCTTGGGTCTTGGGTCAGAAGGTGCTCATCCTGGTGGTGTGGCCGTCTGTGGACTGACAGATGAAGGGAAAAGACTAGCTAATCCTAGGAAGCGTGTCTGCGGGGAATGTGGGGAAGGAGATATGAGTCCTGGATCCTGGGTCCTGGGTCCTGGGTTGAGGTCTAAAAGTAGAGTGTGGACTCTGGTGGGCAGGTATACTTACAGAAGCTGACTTCTATATTGAGGGCACAGTGAGGAGGGGACCAGAGGGGGATCTTGTAAAGGAATTCTTTAGTGAGCAGCTTTTGACTTGTGAGCAGTTCAACAACTTGCTCCTTGGGGGTACAGATCCTTTCCTTCAGTGAGGGTAGGAAATCCTTACAGAGATAGGACACCCACTCAGTCCAGGGACTCTGCAAAGGGAAAGGATTTTAGCAGGTGTGTGGGTGCCCTGCATATGACATCACCAGGGCTGCCACTGGGATTTCATGCTGCTTTATCCACTGAATTATCTTTCAGACTGCAAGACAGCCTTCAAGGCCCCTTTCCGCTGCAAATAATTCTGATAACACATACTAACATATAATACCTCAAGACTACCTTGAAATGTTATCTGGGATAATAAAAGTCAAAATACTATTGAAATGTACTAGAATTGATGACTTTGCATGAATTGACACAGGGCCATCTCCTATGGTGGCACAGATTGTGCACTGCACAATTTCAGGTGGTGTCATTCACATAGACTACAGCCTGAATGGAGTCCCATGTAGCAATGGAATACTCAGCAGTTTGAAGCTTCCCTGAATTGATGCACACAACCATCTACTTAATGTTCCCCTGTTGAAATAGATATTCTGTTAGTTGAATCAGTTAAAATTCTGATTTGAATGTTAAGGCCGTGTTTACTTGGTTCTTTATTTAGACTACCTTTGATTACTTACTAGGGAATACATGAACAGAAAATTGGCTCTAGTTTTCCTTTATCTTAAATGATATTTTTCTGCTGAAGGGTTTAGAAGTGAAATGAGAGCTGAATAAGCTTTACGGTTTACAAGTAAGTAAGTAAAAGCATAGGAAGTAGCTTTGGAAATTTATTTTGTAATCACGCAAATGTTGTATCAAATTTTAATTTTATTTCCAAGTAGGCTTTCATATAGAGACCCAGTTAGTTCTGATTGGAGAGTAAATAACAAATGGTTTTGTCACCAGTTGTCGATTATGGTTTAAAAAAAATTAAAACATTTTTTGCAAATTTTCATGGGAATATTTTTTTTTTTTTTTTTTTTTAAGTAGAATATCAACAATTTTATTTAGCAGAGACCCCGATGTGGGGCTCGATCCCAGGACCCTGGGATCATGACCTGAGCCGAAGGCAGAGGCTTTAACCACTGAGCCACCCAGGTGCCCCTTCATGGGAATATTTTAAAACAATATTCTGGTCATCTTGGTGACTAAAGAATCCTCCCTCACTCTCCAGATTGAGTGGGTATACTTTTGCATTTGTCCCTGACGTAACATTTATGTGTAATCTCTTATACGTAAATCACTTCAGTAGAGAAAGTACACTTATCTTTCTGTGTTGTACTAAGGTGAAGAAAGGGTTTGTTGATTCAACCTTGGCAACCCCTGTCTGATCACTAAGTGGGGAGCAAGATTGTGCATTAGGTATCATTATTTGGGCTGGTTAATAATGTGTTTGTGAAAGCAAGTAGATCTGCTGAAATATACTTTGGAAGTGATACCCAAGCCATCAGAGGTTTTATCTTTTGTTGTTTAAAGTGATATGGAGATAATGTGTCTCTGGAATAAAAAAAGTACCAGGATGGCCATTAAAATGGCCAACTGTATACTAGAAACAGTCGTAATGCATTGATTGCTGAAGTTTTCCCAGCTGTAAAGTGATTTTGCAATTTCTTTTCATTCATTTCTTTTCTTTTGAAGGGATGGAGGTTTTGGGACTGGGGAGGGAAAGAGTTCACATGAAGCAAAACCAAGAATTTCAGGTTTCATGTATCTGTTCTATAACACAGGCTATAAACCTATAAAACCTTCAATATCTATTTAGCTCATTTTAGTGGGGATACTTAGTATTAACTCTGAATGCATACTTACAAATCTTTGTTTTGCCTTTTAGGTGCCAACCCGAATTACCCTGATGTAATTTATGAAGGTAGCTATCATGTTGTCTTTATTTTGTATTTTTTCAAAATGTTTGTCTAAAATGAAACAAATCAACTAAAAGAGGACCTTTAAGCTCAGTTAAATATACAGTTTAAGCATTACAGAGGCCACAATAATATTTCAAAAATCATTCAATATTGATGGCTGCTTTCCCTTGATATTTACAGTGCTTGTAAATAGCGTTTTCTCTCTCATGTATTGTTCTTGGAAATAGTAGATCCATTCCACTGTAACAGACATTTTGTTTCTATAATTGGGAACTAATTACCTGTTTAAAAGCCATGACTACCAAGAAAAGGGAGGTGTATCAGTTTCTGGCTTTGACAGTAAACCCAATTCAAAATTATATTTCTTGTATAATAAGGAAGTTTGGCTCACAGACAGGAACCTCAAAAGTAGGGCATGCTTTTAGCTTTGGTTAACCCAGCAGCTCTACCATCTCATCAGGCTCCCAAGTTTTTCATCTCCATACCATGTGTGCTGCAACCGCTTCCCCAAGGCTGACTCCCCTCATAGTAGTAAGATGATGCTGACAGAGAGGGCGCTGTCACTCATATTGTTGGGAGAAATGGAAGAGCTTCTGAAAGTGTTCCAGACTAAAGGGAACTGTCCCAGAGATCTCCATCAGCCTTCCCTGAATCCGATTCAAGACCCAGTGGGTCATGGTCCATTCTTCCCTCTATTATTGATTCAAGGGACAGATTAACCCTTGACTAACTAGAACCAGCCCGGGGGTTTAGGTCTTCCTCCGAGAATATCATTGAACCCCTTGAAACAGATGGGGTTCTCTTAGGAATGTGGAAGGGAAAAACCAGAAGGTGGACTACATTAGCTTTTAACTGGACCTCTCATCTGTACTTTGCTATTTTAATGGGATTCCAGGGATGTGGGTGAAAATCCATTTTTAACAGATTCCCAAACTCCCTTCATGACCAGGAAGCCTCTGTTTAGGGAAGTGACAGCCTCAATTTCAAGACTTGGCTCACAATTTAAGACAGATTAAAAGTTAGTTTGATTAAAATGTGACAAGTATAACTTATTCTATTAAATATCCCATTCTTTAACTTTGATGTACATGTGGACATTTTATTTTTTTATAAAAAGATTCTATATTTGTATGTTTGTTATATGTATGTGTATTTAACTTGAGCTAATTTTAACGGAGGATGACATTGTCTTTACCTGTTTTATGCATGTTAAACTATATTTCCTTCAAATTGTGTTATGGATGATTTTGTGCATGTGATTTGTGTATTTTTGTTTTTATTTGTCTCAATACGGCTTAAAGAAAAAGTATCTCAATTGTGTCACTAGAGAGGTATGTTTGAATTGTGATTTTACATCTTAAAATTATGTTTTGGACTCTTTTCCAGTAACCTCAAGATTTTAAAAAGGCCATCTTCCCATTGGCCTCAGATCCCACTTTGGATCTCTGGGCCAAATATGATATTAAACTATCAATACTTTAGTGATTTAATTTTGCATGTGTGGCTCATTAGAATATGAAGAGGTAAAAAATTAGCAAATGGATTATATTTCTTAGTGTTTGGTTGAAATCAATGTTCTAGTATATTTAAAATGAAAACGGTGACAACGTAGTTTCAGAGTTAAGGATAAAACAGCAAACAGAAAATAGATGCTTTTTCAGTTACTATTTATTCACATTGAAAAGAGCACTCTGCTAATACAAATATAATTTAAGTTTGTTGCCCCGAAGCCAGCCCGATAGTCCTTCTGAGGGAAGTTCAGCCGGGGCTGACTTAATGAAATGGTGTGTTCAGGATGGAAATCTCATTCCTCATACCTGTTGAGAAGAAAAGTACCAAACATTTATAAACATTGTCTGCAATAAGTTCATCAAAAATTTTCTACGACTTTTTTATATGTAATATTACTAATAAAAACATTCACTACCCCCCACCCAATCATTTATGTCCAACCTGATCCATATAGATGGAAATCCATTCAGAAGATGGCCGTGACATTTGACATGTGCTTGGGAGCATGTATGCTCACAATTCTAAATACTGTGTTGGTGTAGCTCCCTCTGTATTAATTCAGAGACTGAAATGTTGACAATTCAGACCTTTGCAAAAAAGTTCACATGGGCACCCAAGTTTAGGCTCTGCCACCTTCCTTCCCGCCAGTTGACCTTAAACTGGTCGTTGACTTGTTCAGATGTTGTTCTACAGCTATAAAACTGGCGGTTAGAGTCCTAATCCGAAGGCCCTTCCAGGACTAGAAATGTATGACTCTTACAGGATCGATTTCCTTTCATATTTATATTAAAGACTTCATTAAAAAAAAAAAAAAAAGATAGATTCTTACCTACCAAGGGTAACCTGGTTCAGAATTTGTCTTCCAAACCAGTGATGGAAAGATCTGGGTTGCACAACATTTGAGCATCACACAGTCCCAGCACTACGATGGCTCTCACGCAAGAGCTGGGTCATGTTCCTCTGCAGCCAGGCTGTCAGGGCGTGGAATCTTCGTGATTTATGTCACTTTGTGGTTCTGGGTCATACTGCGTCCTCGTGCTGGTTGGTAGCTTGGTGACAACTTCATGGTTCCTTCTCTTTCCCATTTCTCCCATTTAAGATTATGGGACTGCAGCAAATGACATTGGGGACACCACGAACAGAAGTAACGAAATCCCTTCCACAGATGTTGCTGACAAAAGCGGTCGGGAACATCTCTCGGTGAGTGGGACAAATAGTTGTTTCCTAGGTGGGCTCTGAACGCCGTGGGTGCTTAAACGCGGGGGGGAGCCGAACGGCTTTGGTGTGTGTCTTTCAACACATTTTTACTGTTCAGGTGTGAATAGGGTGTTGACGTTTGGAAGACTTCACAGAAAGGTTCAAGAGAAGGGCTAAATGTGCCAGGTAGCATCTGACTCACTTGCTTCCCCCTTTGTGCGCCCCATTCATTGCTAGTGGTTCTTATTTTCAATGTCTGTCCTTGGAAAGATTATCACTAGAAGAGCAGTGTCTCATTTGGGCGTTATTCTTGTCTTTGGCACCGTCATACCTGTCTCTTTCAGGAATTTAATAAGAGTCTCCTTGCCCACTAAATGTAAGGGATCCCGTAGGTTCTGGGAGGAACTGGCAGTGGGAAGACAGACAGGCTATGAAGGAATAGCAGGTCTGTCCTTCAGGAGTTACTACGTCGGTCAGAGCTGCAAGATATGAGCGGACACGAGCCCCGTGTGGCACAGGTAGAGAAGCAGTGGGATGGGAGAGAGGCACCCAGAGGGGCAGGTGCCTGGCTCCTTCCTGCTGGGAGAGCCAGAGGTGTCTTGGTGGGGCCAGGGGCATTTTCCAGCAGGGCGGGATGGCTGGTTTTTAGACTGAGAGGAAACAAAGGGAAAGGCATTTTGGGTGTGCAGCACACAAGCCCGCAGGCTGGAAAACAGTTTTGATGGGAAGGTAAAGGGTGTGAAGGAGGCCAGTCACAGGCGCGGCTGGAGAGGTGGTTGTGCCAGGTCATGGGGCTTTGAAACACGGTGCCAGGCGCTAGATTTATCATGCAGGGAGAAGCCACTGAAGGGGATGTGCTTAAGCCCCAGGACTCTGGCAGGGTTGGTCTGTCAGCTGCTCAGCTCAAACACCAGCAGCGTCCCTCGTTCTTCTCACTGTCACATGCACCCAGTACCCTGTGCTGTGAGGTGCGCCACCTGATAAACCCTGAGCCCATCCACGTCTCCCCGTCTCTGCTGCCACGGACACAGGCTAACCTGAGGGTGGGCAAGCCACAGCCCACGGGCCACGTCCGCCGTACCCCCTGTATTTGTGCTATCTGCAGGCTGAGATGAGTTTTTACATTTTTAAGTGGTTTGGGGGAAAAAAAAAAGGAAAAGGAGAATGATATTTCATGACACGTGCAAATCTTATGCAATTCAAATGTCAGTGTCCGTAAAAAATAAAGTTTTATCGGAACGCGGTCATGCCTGTTTACATATTGTCTGTGGCTACTTTTTGCTACAGCGGGGGCTGGAGTAGCAGCAGCAAAGACTGTATGGCCGGCAAAGCTGGAAGTATTTAGTATCTGGCCCTTCACAGAGGAAGTTTACCACAGTGCTGGTTCCTGGATGACCTCCGCAGCCTCTACCTGTCCCTCCTCTCCCATCTTGTGATCTCCCAGCCTTTCTCCATACAGCAGCCTGAGTGACCTTTGAAAAGCACAATTCAGATCACTTTTATTGTCATTCTCAGAGTCTTCCCAATGCGAGTGTAAGAGAACTTTTATTACGAAAGCCCAGCTCCTCGTGGTGGCAAAAAGGCCCCACATATCTTGCCCTTGTCTGCATCTCTGCCTTCACCTTGCACCCTGCCCTTGTGTGTGCCACCTGTCCTTCTTCATGTTCTCTTGCATGCCCTGGGCTTACTCTTGTCTCATGGCCTTGATGTTTGCTGTTCCCTCTAAAGGCATGCACTTCCCAGTGGTCATCACATGGCTTTAGCCACCAGGCAGCCACGATCGTGTTCCATTTTCTTCTGAGCAGTTATTATGGTCTGTAATTCCCTTGCTTCTTTATTGTTTACTTGTGTGTCTTTTTTCCTTCCCTAGATTCTTTTTAGAGAGAGAGCACCTGCACTTGGGTGGTGGGGAGGGGCAGAGGAAGAGAGAGAATCTCAAGCAGGTTCCACACTCAGCACGGAGCCTGAGGTGGGGCTCGATCTCACAGCCCTGAGATCATGACCTGAACCAAAATCAAGAGTCGGGTGCTTAACCAGCTGAGCCACCCAGACCCTCCTCCTTCCCTAGATTCTTTAATGAGTTTCCAAGTCTGGGCAACCCAGTCAGTGTTTTTCAGAGCTGTATCCCATTATCCCTTGAATAGTGTGTGGCACCTAAGGGATAATAAAAATTGAAGACTGAGTAGAGTAATGGTGAATATTCCAGAATGGGTTGCAGGACAGAGAGATTGGAAGTAGTATGATTAGTTAGGGGTCTGGAGCAGTCATAAAGACATGTGATTTATCTTTAAACCAGGGCCCTGGCGGTGGGAACGGGAGGTTCATAACAGATGTAGCTCAGCTGCAACTCAAAATATGCATATCCAGTGCCTGGAGACACACGCACACACACACACACGCGCGCGCGCGTGCGTATTTCCATAGCTGACGGTGTGCATTGCATTGAAACAGCAAAGGACAAATGCCGGGGAAAATCAGCTGCAGAATGATTTCTACTTCCTTCCTTGTGCAGTTGTTTCGGCTGATTCTCACACCAGACCACTTAGTGTTTTCTGGTTTGAGAAAGTTGTCTGTGCATGTAAGGAATCCCAGGAGCATGTGTTAAGCCCACAGGTGTGTACCTATCCCAGTTACTAAAATTACATGCCAACTTCACTTTCCTCTTTTGAGACCAAATGATAAATGTATGTCCCCGTATGGCATATCTCAGGGATATTTGGACTGTCTGCAGTAGGGCCGCTGGAACGTGAGATCAATGAAAATTAATTTTGTTGAAGGTTTGTATGTTACAGTTCCACCGGAGGTCCCTGGAAATCTGCATGACAGGTGCAAGGTAATGCTTTGTAGAATTTAAAGAAAATGTGAAACTTAAGTCTGGATTAGATGTTTAACATATGAATAGTTCCTGGTCCCAGGGAGGATTGTTAAATTAGAAGAAGAGTGTCAGAGTCACAGAACTGATAGGAGAGTTAAAGGTGTTATCATAGCATTTGGAAGACAGCCTCAAATGCTCTTGTTTCTGGTCCAGTAAGTAGTCCTCATGAACCTTGCTGGATTTTTCAAGTGGGGCAGGTCCTTGTTCTATGCGGAGAGATATCCTCAGATTAAAAACTATCAACCAACCAGTCAACTAACCATCCATGTAACTGATCAAACAACCGACCAGCCAACTAACCAACCGGTCAACTAACCATCCATATAACTGATCAAACAACCGACCAGCCAACTAACCAACCAGTCAACTACCCAAATAACCAGCCAACTAACCAGTCAACTAAACAATCAACCAGTTAATCAAATAGCTAACCAGCCAACCAGCCAGCCAGTCAAGCAAACAAATGAACACATACATTCACCCCTGCTTGTCTTTCACATAAAGACCACCCCCGCCCCACACATGCACGGTACGTGGGACTATATTCATCAAACAATTCATTGTTAGGAAACAATTCTCATTGTCTTTGGATTCTTTGTTTATTAAAGGATTTTTTACATACAGGACCACTTAGGTTTAATATTTTTGGTTTAAATATTTGCTAGCAGATCATTAGCTGCTCCCTGGTGGTAGAACACTTTCCCATTTTCCAGGTTGACTTAAACACTATATAAATCAAGAAGTCAGGGAAGGTATGATCTTCGCGTACAAATGAGGAACTGGAGGCTTGCAGAAGTGAAGCATCTGTTAGCTCTCCCAGCTCGTAAAGGCAAGGTGTCCTGTGAGCATAAGGACCAAGTCTTCTGAATGCCAATCGAGTACTTTCTGAAGTGGGTCAGAGGCTATCTCTGGTCCTACAGAGAGGTTGCGGGGCTCAGGCCAAGTCCCCTAAAATCTCTCCATCCTTGTTTCCTTATCTATGAAATAGGATTGAACTTCTTTATTCCATTTTTCTCCTTCTATCAGTACAAGTCTGGAATTTAATAAGACCGAGAAACCAAGAGCTAAGATACTATGATCTTTTTTCCATGCAAATGTTAGTTAGAAATAAAGATGAGAAAACAAAACAAAACAAAAAAAACCCAAATCATTAGATACATTTGAGGACAATGGTCTTAGCTACAACAAGTTGTTCTATAATTAACCTTTTAGGAATCACAAGCACTCTACTAGGCCACAGAGAGAGGGTTAAGTCTGTACTCAAACTTTGGCGGAGGAATCCTGTGGGAGAGCCACTCACAACTGCAAGCCGAGGAGAGAATTCTCACAGCTTGGTGCCCCTCTGACCAAGAGCATGGCATGTGCCCTTTCCTGGGTTTTGCACCTTCTTTAATGCTGTCCTGTCCCCAGTGGACATCAGAGATGTCGCAGGAAGATTAACCATGCATTTTTACTATCCTGCCTTCCCTCTCAGCCATGGGTTTTGAAGAAGTAGTATAAAGGGTAAATCATGGAAAAGCCCCAGCTTTTGTACTTAGACAGTCTTCAGTTCGAATCCCGAGCTCAAAAGCTGTGATCTTGGGTTGCTTATTTAATTTTTTATAAATCTCAGTTTTACCATCCTCATAGCCAACATTAATTTATTAACTATTGTAGAAGACTCTGTTCCAAACCTGTTATCTGCATTAACTCACTGAGCATTTAAATAATCTGTAAAGTAGAATGATTATATTCCTTCCCTGCTTCACACATGAGGCATGTGGAATGCTGAGAGATGGAGTGATTCTGACATCAGTCACCTAATAAGTGGTAAATCTAAATTCCAAATTCATGAGGAGCTCATGTTCTTAATCTCTCCCCTGGGCTGCCTCTCATTGCGAGATGGGTACATCAGTCAGCATAAGTCATGCTTCAGTAACAAAAATCCCCAAGTCGTAGCGGCTTTAAACGACAAAGATTTATTTCTTGTTTCTTTATTTGTATTGACTGGGAGTTCTGTCAGCCTTGTCCTCATTCTAACTGAGACTAGGTTGAAAGGTAGCCACTTTCGGAAAGTTAGCATTTATGAAGGCCCAGAGAAAGAACTATGAGAGCAGCGTTCTCAACCTTGGAGCTATTGGCATCATTATTATGGATGAATAACTTCTTGTTCTTGGGGGGGGGGGCTGTTACTGTTGTAGGATGTTTAGCAGCATCCCTGGCCTTGACCCATTAGATGCACTAGCACCTTCCTCCAGTTGTGACAACCTCAAATTGACAGATGTCCCCTGGGTATAACGTTATCCCTCGGTGTGAATAACTGCCTCAGTCTAAGATCTCACATAGCAGTGAAATACTCCATTGTCAGGGAGACAAGTCTCACTTCATTGGCCAGAACTGGTCACGTGCACCCATCTTACCACAAGGAAGCCAGGAAGTGAATCTTACAAAGAGAAACGCAGGGAGAAATAGAAATGTTTGGTAAACAGCATTAATGATTACCACAGATGGGAATAATAATACCTGTCTTAAGGATCATTATGCAGATTAAATGAAACAAAAAGAAGCTCACACATCTAATTAAGTGTGGACATCTTAAACAGTTTAGCAGTCTGCAAACTGTACCCATCTGTTTTTGTAAATAAAGTTTTATTGGCACCCAGTCATGCCCATTTGCTTATACATATTGTCTATGGCTGCTTTCATTATACACCAGCAGAGTTGAGAGTTTGTGAAAGACATTGTGTGGCTCCCAGAGCCTGAAGTATTTACTGTCTAACCCTTTATAGTGAAAGTTTGCCACCTCCTGGTTTAGAGAGTCACACTTTTCTTGGGAGCAAGACCTTGGAGTGAGCGGCAGGAATGGAAGGAGATGCATTGTCCCACTTCCATCTTTGTTTCTGGAGTGCTATTATGTACTTGACACACGTTACACACTTGTGCCTCTGTGATCTCGCTCAGGGGTGTGGCAGGATTCACGCGGATCTGCAGCTGCCCTCTCTACTTATGTCATCCACCTGTTGCGATTACATTTTTAAGCTTTAAAAAACTTGGTGTTGGGGCGCCTGGGTGGCTCAGTGGTTTCAAGCCTCTGCCTTCGGCTAAGGTCATGATCCCAGGGTCCTGGGATCAAGCCCTGCATGGGGCTCCCTGCTTAGCAGGGAGCCTGCTTACTCCTCTCTCTCTGCCTACTTGTGATCTCTGTCTGTCAAATAAATAAATAAAATCTTTTTAAAAAGTGCTTTAAAAAAATGAAAAAGAAAAAAACTTTGTGTTGACCTCTTTCATACATACACATATGTGTACCTATCATGAGTCTGCAACCCCATGAACTTTCACAAGTGAACTCACCTGCAGGTACCCCTCCTTCTCCCTTCCAGGTCTACTCCAGATCCATGGGACTCTGATTTCTAAGAGCACCCATATCCAACTTAAAAAAAAATCTTTTTTTTTATGGACAGTTTTCTAAATGCCCAATGGTAGAGAGCATAGCAAAATGAACTCCCTTTTTATCTTTCATCAGCTTCAGAAATAATCAGTATTTTATCATTTAAGTTTTGTATATTCTGCCTCCTCTCTCCGGGTGGGTAGGGTAGGAGGCTAGATACATGAGGAGAGAGTAATATATCTCTGTGTCTAATTTTTTATAAGCTTCTAACTTACGTGTTCTCATTTGCAAAGCAAGGATAATATTCCGACCTACGATATTTCATTGTAGAGTTGTTGGGGGGTAAATGAACAGATTGACACAAAGTTCCTAGCAATGCAAGTGGTAAAGATGAGCTGTCATCCTCATCGTCATCATCATCTGGATGTAGGGACGTGAGGAGCAAGGTCATGACCACCCTCCTTCCTTTTCTTCTAGGTCTATGCTGTGGTGGTAATTGCGTCTGTGGTGGGATTTTGTCTGCTGGTGATGCTGTTTCTGCTGAAGTTGGCAAGACACTCCAAGTTTGGCATGAAAGGTAAGAAGGGTTGTGTTTATTTTACTTCTTATGTGGAATCATTTTTGGCTTCTGACTAATGCTAATTACCACTAAAGGAAGAAGCAGCTAGATTTACGATGACTAGGTTTTAAGTCTGAAAAAAATAGCAACAAGGCTATGATACTCCAAATCAAGGCAGAGCAAAAAAATGTTGATTACTCAGCAGTCCCCACTTTCCAAGGAGGACGGTTGTCTCAGAAGACACCGAACTGGTTTCCTGAGTCTCAAGTGACTAATAACGATATAGGCGAAGAGTGCCTGGGTTTCCCTTTGGCTTCAGAAAGGCAGGTGAAGTGTGTGGCAATAGGGCAGTTAGGGACACAGATATTTTGTGCAGAAGGGTCCTTTTCTGCTGTGCAGGTGCCTTCCAGACCCTTCCATGGTAGCTTTCGTAGTTGCTGTTGCTTTTAGAATGAAATTCTTATCTTCTGAGATTTGAACTGTGTCGGGAAGTGAAATCAGAACACAGGCTATATATTGAAGCTTTGTGAATGTGTGTGTGTGTGTGCGTGTGTGTGTGTGCGTGCGCGCGCGCACGAGTGTGCGCATGCGTTAACGGAAAGACCCCAATGCTCGATTAAACATTGGTGGCCATGTTGCCCAAGAATAGACCAGGGGTCTCTTTCAGAGGACCGAAAATTCATTTTAGGGGAGAAAACGTGTTTAAATGTTTTTACATAGATAGCCAAGAGTCTCAGTGATTGAAAAGAATTTGCTCTGAAGTTTAAACGTTACATATTGACTAACATGCTACTGTTGAATTTTGTGTGCTCTCTTACAAATAGCCACTAGTTTGGGAAAGCCACAAAGAAGGGTTAGTGGTGGCTTTGCTGTTTTGGAGACAAAGTGGTGGTTTTCTTGATCTGTCTGGTTCATCACAATCACTACTCACGTCAATTACTCACTTGGAAGGGATGATTATTGGAGCGATATGCTGTCCAGTGTACACTGGGCTCTGGGTGGAGAGGATCTATTTCTGACGTTTTCTCCTCTCCCTCTGTGGGTGCTCATGATCGAAATCCCTAAACCTGAAACGAACAGGGAGGAGTAGTGGTAAATTGGGCCTTGAATGGCCCCCAGATCTGCTCCTGACTTTCTCTTGACCTGCCGATTCTTGGCATTTCTTTTGGTGGAAGAAAGCTCGCTCATTCTCCAATTATAAATAAGGCCTGGAGGAGAGACTATACTACAGTGATTTTAATTAGCCCTACTACGATGCTAGTTTACAAATGGGACGTTCTATCAGCAGCTCCTGGAGGGCTTGTGAAAACACAGGTTTCTGGCCCCACCCCGAGAGTGGCTGATTTAAAAGGTCCGAGTGGGTCTGATACTTGGCATTTCTAACAGTTTCCAAAGGATGTCCATACTACCGTGGCCCAAGGGTTCCTGGAGAATCAGCATTTTATGGGATCAACGTGGGCGAGCACCTTCTGAGTGACAAGGTGGGGGAGGGGCGTCGCTCCGCAGACCTTTCTGGGCCTAGGTCCGGGCGAGGCTGCTGTTATCGGCACATCAGCCACCCATCGTGGTGTTTCGTTTTCCTCATTCTGATCAAGAACATTCTTTCCTTAGAGGCACTTGGAGTGGAAGTCCCCAAGCAGGTATTTTACTGGAGAAAGCCAGAGGGTTTCGTTTGAGACCTTCCTGAGGGTTTAGTTTGAGACCTTTCATCACATGGGCTCTTCAGAGAGAACAATCTGTCTAGGTTCTCCTTGTTGCTGTGCAGAAGCTTCCGGAACCCCAGCAGCAATATTTAGGAGCCGCCCCCAACCCAGCTTTGTGTTGGGAAAACAACCTCCAGAATGGTCTGTAAGTGTTCACATGGTCTGTGCGGCACAGGGAGAGAGGGAATAGAAGGTGGACATTTGTTTCAAGTAAGATTGTATTTCCTATAGAGACTCCCACACGAAGACTGAAACAGATTTTTATTTGGATAATTTGGGATGATTACCGTGAAAGCACCTACATTTCCCAAACGTGTATCACCTAAGGGGATCCTTAATGAATTGTAGGAAAGAGTTTGCTGAACCTTGTCCCAGAGCCAGTAAATGACTTCCTTCAGGCAGTAGCTACCATATCGTATGTTTCACTTCCTTATTTCCAAACATAAATAAAGTTGTTTTGAAAAAAATCATCTGGGAGACTGCCGGTCTTGTTTAGAATAGCTTCTTTTTGTTTTCCGTGCCGTGGTTTGAACACATCGGGCTTGAGCTGAGGTTATGGTCTTCACCTGTCAGATGCTGAGTTGATGATTTGGGGGGAGGGGTGGGGGTCTGGAAGATAAGATGAGGGCAAATGAAACTGCATAAAAAGTGGTATTTAAACATTAATAGAAGTCATTGTACTTTAAATGCAGTTAGTGCCGGGCTCGCTGCTGAAAAAGACGTATGTAAAAATACTATCATGCCTCCTGAAATCGCCAGGAAATATGTGAGTGGTGATTTCTCAGTAACAACCGTGGGAAATGTGCATGGCCTTGGCAGGGACCTATGGCTCCGTTCTGTGTGATGTGCAAATGAGCTACTCCAAATGTAATTCTTGCCTTCAGAAGCCCCTTTGGGAGATTCTGCCTGCTTGCCTAGTCCCTTGTGCTGGAGACAGGCAGAGATCGCAGGTGGCAGTCAGCCCGCCCACCAAGCATTTGCAGCTTTTCACCCATCCCCGCGTCGCACGCTTGAGGTTCCAATGTCGATGTATCATCACAGTAGCCGCCTGGGATCACACCCATAGTTTAAGACTGTTGATTGGAAGGGCCCTGGGGCGACCAGAAACCTCTTTAAAAAATCACACTGCAGCTGAATGCAGGTCAACTCCAGCCCTGGGGCTCGACCCAAACATGATTGATGGTAGTTTCTGTGTGAAGGGGGTCTCTAAATTCTAAACCTGGGAGTTAAATCTAGATTTTAGAATACCAGCAGTTGAGTGGTGGTGTGTGTTCTCTGGAGGGGGGTTTATGTGACTGGAAGCTTCCTAGGGTTTATTCTCTGTTCTGTTAATTCACTGCAACCAAAGGCTGAAGGGACCGTCTTACACATGGAGCTTTGGCTGGGAGCTCTGTGAAGACAAGGTTCGTAGAGGTCTGGTTCACAGAGAGTTTTCAACTTAAGTCGCTTCAGTTTGGTGATTGGAAAACAGTTGGTCTTTGGAGGACAGCCCACATGTGGATGGTTCAAGAGAGACCAGAGAGCTTTTCTAAGTTTTTAAGGAATCAGAGCCCCTCTCCTCCCCCAGCCCCTGCTTTCTTTGATTATTCTGGATAAGTAATGGCCCTAGACAGGAGGTTATTTTGCCAGGCTTTTGCTTAGGATTTCTAAGTTTTTGTACAATTACTGTTTCAGTTCCAAGGTCCACTTCGGCTTTCTGTTTTACACACGAGCATCGTGGATTTCTTCCTCTCTGCCTGTGAATGTACGGCCTCGGAACACGCCTCTTTGAACATGTCAGCTTTGAAACTGGCGCAGGTGCCTGATGGTGGCTCCCGTCTTGGCGCTAACCTGGGATGTATCTTTCTCTATTGCTTATTATAGTTTAAGCTTCTTGTTGCCAGTGTTCAGTGGACTGCTGGCCTTTTGTTCATAGAGATGTCAGGACGTAGACTGTACTCCAATCTGGTTTTCCAAACTCATTTTCGTGTCTGTACACCACCCTATTTGCTTACTGGATGTCTGGTTACTGTCATCATGGAAGCCCCGAATATAGGCCTCCTGTTAGTGCTTGGTCATCCATATAGGGATTATTTATATGTGCGCTTAAGATAGATGCCTAAAATATATAACAGACTACCGCCATCTATGTCTGTATCTGTACCCCATACATAAATGCATAATTTTATCCCTTTTCTCCTCAGGCTGCCTCTGATTGATTTTAATTTTAGTTTCCACTGAAATAGGGCTCCAAGACTTTTCCAGAGCAGCTGTATTGCCAAAAGAACAGGCAACGAGACCTTAGCACGCTCTTGTGTTGTAACCAAGCCTCGTGTTTAGTTCTCACATTACTTCCTGGCTCCCTCTCTTCACAGAAGATGGAGAAGGGCTCAGGACTAGGAAATGGAAGCATCAGGGGGCATGAGGACTGCGGGGCCTTCCAAGAGCACTCCGCCTTTGGGAGCCCCGCCTGATGGTGTGGATGGTGTGCAGGCTTGGAAAAAATCTAAGGGAGCCAGAAGGGTGGAGGGGGCCTGGCACGCGTCATCCTGATGGAGAGTCCTTGTGACCATCAGCTTTGTGTCAGGGGCATTTCCCGATGGAAGTCCACATAATGTTATTGATTCCCTGAGGACTGGTGCCTCCTTTGTCCATTGAGAGTAAATACATCTAAGTGACCCAAAGACATCCCACAGGAGGAACTGGGCTAGGAGGCCCGTTCTCTCATTCAGTGTTGCTAGCCTCCAGATTTTATCTGCAGCCTCCTCTCCTTGCACGTAAACTGCCGATCTGCACTCATTCCTATGGCTGTAGAAATTTCCATTTCCTAACTGCCCAGAGAACCACACTCCCTGAGAAGGCAGAGCCAGGTTTTCTCAACTCCAGATTCAAAGTCCACAGTTTGTTTTTCCTCTTATAAATGGTCTCCTAAATGTCTTTCAACAGCAACCAAAAATTTGGCTATTTAAAAACAGTCATAAACATACAATGGGACCGAAGCTAGAGAAGCTGAAGGTTAAAGCCTTTTCTACGAACTGAAAATGAATCTGGAAAGTTGAGAAGGTTGAGTTGAACAGATATTTGGATCAACTTTTAAAAGAGGGAAAAATGTGTTCGAAAGCCAGAAGCACAGTTGTAGAAACATCTGTAAGGACAAAGTGTTTTCCATATGCACACCCACTGTTTTTTTATTTAAAGACAAATAACTTAAAAAAATTATAACAGTAACACACGAATGCGTTCTTGCTTTTCACAGTTTCAAGCGGTTTTGAAATATAGGGAGCTAAAAGCAGGATTGTTCCTGACCTTCCTTTCTTGCTACCGTTTCTACTGCTGGGGATAACCTTCTTTAACCATCCAAAATGCATAGAGTATGCAGATCATAAAATCTGTAGCTTTACTTACAATGTAGATAATCAAACAGACTCACTTTTGGTTCCACAAAGAAATTGTAATCCCAGGCTTAGGCTGTGTCTGCTTTCAGGAAACCATTTGCCCATGGATCTTTCTGCATCAGTACCGGGGTATCTCCTGCATTTGAATTAATAAGTGGAGTTGGCTGCTCTCAGGCTCCTTGGGTCTGAAACCTGCCCCTGCCCGTGACAAACTAGGTGACTTTGAGCAACTTTCTCATCCTCCCTTGCCTCAGTATTCCCACCTGGAATGGGGCAAGCCTTGTACCCACTTCATCAGGTTGCTAGGAAACATGCTGAGTTTATGCATAGGAAGCACTCAGGAAAGGTCCTGGCATTTAGTTATTATGATAGTTACTACTGACAAGTTGTGATTTGTTTTCTTCTTTTACTGTTTATGTTGTTAGGGTTTAAAGTTATGGTTAAATGTTAATGCCTTTTTTTAAAAGATTTTATTTATTTATTTGACACAGAGAGAGATCACAAGTAGGCAGAGAGGCAGGCAGAGACAGAGAGGGAAGCAGGCTCCCTGCTGAGCAGAGACCCTGATTCGGGGCTCAATCCCAGGACCCTAAGACCATGACCTGATCGAAAGGCAGAGGCTTAACACACTGAGCCACCCAGGCGCCCCAAATATTTATGCTTTTACCAAGTTTTCAGAAACGTGTTTTAAATAATGCCTTCCATATAGAGATAAGTACTTGAAATAGATTGCCGAGACAAAAGGGGGTGCGTATTTTATATGTTGATAGATTATCTGGAGGAAACATTTTATCAGTTTATATTCTCACCAGTAGTATAGGAGGGCATTCTTCATTGATACTTTTATCTATATCAGATATTATCAATCTTTTCTACTTTTGTCAATTCAGTT
Source organism: Taxidea taxus jeffersonii (assembly GCA_003697995.1). Classification (NCBI taxonomy): domain Eukaryota; kingdom Metazoa; phylum Chordata; class Mammalia; order Carnivora; family Mustelidae; genus Taxidea; species Taxidea taxus. Next base: position 43,277 of record RCUC01160796.1, read on the forward strand.
AAAGTGATCCTCTGATTCATAATGAGGTGAAACCCGGTGCCTGAGTGGCTCAGTTGGTTGAGAATCTGACCCTTGATTCCCACTCAGTCATGGTATCCGGGTCCTGGGATTGAGCCCTGCTCAGCGTGGACCCTGCTTGGGATTCTTTCCCTCTGCCCCTCACTCCCCATGTGCTCACGCACTCTGCTTTCAAATTAATAAATAAAACTTTAGCAAAAAGATACTAAGGTGAAATGTCTTTATCAGATGACCGGTAAGAAGAGATGTTCATTTTACCTGTTGATTTGCAGACAGACCTTATAAATCATATACGTTCATTTTTTATTGGTTATTTATATTGCTCCGATTTTTTTTTTTTTTTAGTCTTTACCTTTTTTTAATAGTGTCTTCTGGCAAACAGCAGATTTTTTTCTTATAAAAGTGAGTCTGCCCCTCTTTTCCATCTAAGTTTTGCATCTGGCTTAGGAAGCCTTCCCTTCTCTATGGTTGTAAATATAATTCTTAATATTTCTTTCACTAGTTTTACTCTGTGTGTATTAACTTAGGTCTTTAATCTTCCTGAAATTCTTTTTTTTTTTCCAACTTGGTATCAAGTACTCTGCTTTTTTTCTTTTTTCCCCAGAAGTATATAGAGTAAAGATATTTGAACAAATTTTAGTGTGACACTTTCAGAGAAACCAAGAATATTATTTTATCTCTCTGGAATCAGAAAGCCCCCTTATAAAACAGAAAAGAATCCTTGAAGGAGTTAGCATTTAACTCTTTTGAAAAGCAAGTAATGAGCTTTATTCGTTCTCATATAATATATGGGAGTGTAATCCTCACCAAATAGTAACAGAGAATGTAGGTTTTCACAGGAACCTTTCTTTTCCCTGTCTTTCCCCCCAGCTTCTAATTGAGCTCAGAGTATAACGTTACATTCTCTTAGCAGGGAAAAAAAATTGTTGGTTTTAATAGAATTTTCAGATATTTCAGAAAAGACATTCAGTTTAAAGAGTTATGGGCAATTTAGCAAATTGGAAATTAAAAAAAAAAAAAAGAATTAACCCAAGCATTCTATTTCTGTCATTTGAGGAATGTTATTACAAAACTTTTCCTCATATACATCTGCGTGAGGATCTGCTCTCTGATCACTATCGCTTCCTTCAGGGACAACATTTGGGTTATGTCTGTGAGGGCAGAACATGCTTATTCTTTGCGGCAGATTGAACATGGGTGTAGAACTTTCGGGAACTGGCTCCAGCAGCCAGCAGGCTGGAGTAGCATTTCTCCTCCTTGACCCCTGCCTTGACCTTGAAATTTGTAAACTACCTCCCTCAACTGGGCAGCTCCTAGTGCTTCAGGGGAGGGCCCCGGTGTGTCTGGGATGGAAAAAGTGCACTCGGTTCTGTTTAGAGGTGTTTCTGCACTGCTTGCTAGTGTTTCCTGAAAAGATAAAGGAGCCCTTAAGAAATTAGGTCTGGAACTTCAAAGTCAAGAAAAATTGTTCCCCATTCTTTGGTTCTCTAGAAACCCTGTGGTGAACTTACTTTGACTTCTTCTTCTTCTTCTTTTTTCTTTTTTAAAGATTTATTTATTCATTTGAGAGGTTGGGGGAGAGGCAGAGGGAGAGAAGAGGGGGGAATCTCCAGCAAGAGCGTGGACCCCAAAGTGGGGCTCGATCTTGGCACCCTGAGATCATGACCTGAGCCAAAACCAAGAGTCGGAGGCTTAACAGACTGAGCCACCCAGGTGACCTCCTTACACACGGATCATGGGAAGACTTTCCAAAAGAATTCCCAAATCAGGACATCTGGAGTATTCTTCTTCCCCTTAGCTCCATTCCCATTTCTCTTTTTTCTAACCTTTCATTTTTTTTTCTGCCTTTCATTTTGTCTTTCCCTGTCTCCTTGCTCCCTAATTTTACATTCTTCCTCTCATTTGGTCTTCTTCCCCCTCATTCCTAGAATCTGATTTTGGTGGACACGCTTTTCAGAATTTATGAAGAGGACAGATAATAGCTTGGCTTAAATTCTAACATATGCTTTGATTTTATCTTCCTTTATTTTGGGCAAAGAAACTGAATGACTCTGGGATTAAATTTAGCTCCAAATCAGCAGAATTGTCCTGTGGCACTTTGAAAGACAGTCTGTTTGAGTACCACACATCCTTCATGTTTGTAAGTTGTTAAATCTTCAGTCTTCAAACCTAGAAGTGTAGAGGAATATAGTATTAGAGACTCATGATCAGATGGGCTTGGGTTCACATCCTAGGCCTGCCACCTGCTAACCATAATTTGGGGGGAAATTTTTAAATTTTCTAAATCTTTGGTTCCTCTTTGGTAAAATGTGGAAATAATGGCAATCTCTCAGGTGATTATAAGCATTAAATTGGTGCTTAATTTAGTGGCGGGCTTATTGAACTAATTCCAGAAGAGGCAGTTGTTTTTTTTTTTTTTTTTCAGATTTATGTTATAGTAATACATCTTTAAGGAAAAGAGCGTGGAGAGTCCTGTCTGAATTTATACTGAGTTTAAATTACAGAAAAAAGATCTCATATGAAGACAGTGTATAATAGTGTTTCCAAGCTTATTAGTTGAGTTTATAGAAAAAATTGTAATTATAACGTGTCTCTGTTTTATGGACATGTTTTATGAATGCAAAGCTGCTGAAACAAGTTTCTGTTAAGCCCTTCATTCTTTAAAGATATGAATTACTGCAAGCTCTTAATTTTATTGTCCACTGAATGATTCGCCTGCTTAAAGAAATCTCTTTTATTGATAGATGAATTGGGTATGGAGGTTTTACCAGTTTCTTTTGGGAGGGGCGTTTACTGTAGGGAAGGGGCAGGAAGGGCAGGTAGGGGTGGGATTCGGAAGAGACCCAGTAACCATTCGCTTAAAACTCAGAAACATGAGCTCATGGAGCCTCCCATTCGAAGGTGCTTCCCCTTTGCACAGAGGAGATTGCAACTGTGAAAACAGTCTCTTTAACAAAAATATGCTTTAATTTTTTAAAGATTTTATTTTTAAGCAATCTCTACACCCAGCGTGGGGCTCAAATGCATAACCCTGAGATCAAGCATCGTATGCTATTCTGACTGAGCCAGCCAGGTGCCGCAAATATAGGCTTTAATTTTTGATGTGTTCACAGCCTGCTAGAGATGAAAAGAGGGGTTTTGGAGAAAATAAGTTCTTCCTCATACTGTCGATTGTCATCCACGTTATTATATCCATAGACCAAGACAGTGAATTTCCTGTGAGAGAAGCCAAGGCGGGAGCAGACAGATGACAGTGGGAGGTCTTCATTTTCCTCAAGGCATCAGCAAAAGTAGAAGTCACTGGCTTCTTCTGTGAGCATCTGGGAGCTTTAGCCGTCTGAGGACAGAGAGAATGAGAGGGAGGGAAGGAGCGGGGGAGAGAGAGAGAGAGACATCTTCATTCTAACTTTTTAAGTCTTTAGTACCAAGAGATTAATATCCTGAATTGAAGGCAGAAGAGTCATCTCCACCCCAAGTAGTGACAGTGGAAGGCAAGAAGGGGACATGAGTTCAGGATTGGGAAGATCCTGGGAATGAGGTGGTATTTCTATGTACAGTCATGGTTGTCCACTTTTGTAGTCCCACTGAGGGTCCCACCCAAGGAGAGTCAACCACCCAACTGAGCTTTTCCCACACTGACTTCCTGGATCATCTCTGAGAGGAAATTATGTGAGGACCAGAAATAACAGTGCAGGACTGAAGGGCATCTGAGGGTCCTCTCCAGCTTCAGTATCTGCCATCTTGCTACACAACCATTCAGAACAATCACACACTCACTAGAAGAGTCTGCCATGTACTTCTGATGATATCCTTTATTGTTTTGGTGTGTAATGAGATAGTCTTTCATTCTCCACTGTGGAACCACATTCTCCTTACTATTAACATAGGAAACATCATGTCTGTGTGACAATTTTGGACAATCCCAGAACATTCAGTGTTTGTTCCATCAGGTCAGGGTGTCTCACGAGGGTCTCTTGGCTCCATTTCCTCAGGTCGCATTTCAGTTTCTGGGTGAGGGTGCGGTGTGTGAGATCGTGTGGGATTAAATCCTCAGGGGTCATGACATGCCACTGTGTGGAGGGGACGTATCTGTGGACATGGGTGGTGATTTCTTTTTCATGTTGGTGGCTGCTGTGTTGCTCACCTTTCCACTTGTCCTCAGCCACCTCTTACTCCCCACTGAGCAAGTCACAGATACACCACCTTGTGTTCCCAACCAGGTTCTGTCAGCTTCACATACGTCTCTACAGGGACATCCTTGGAACTTTGGGACCAAGAAATTCCATGAAAGTGGCCCTTGCTCTCTCTACCTAGACATACCATGGTTTCCCTCATTTATTACTCGTTCCATTATAGGCTTGGGATTGCTCTGGCTTCTTAGCCACTTTTTTTAAGGTCTTCCCAGAAAGATGGATTCAGGCTTCTTTATTTTTTGAATCTCCAACCCTGACTAGAGATTCTATGGTTCCGCCAACCCCCATATTTTAGGAGGGGACAGGTTACGGGGCTCCTCTTACCTGCAGCTGACTTGCTGGGATCCCCTATGACTCCCTGCTTTCCTATGGGGACAGAAAGAATATGAAAAGTGTTCTTTCCTGATTCATCTTCTTCCAAACCATTTCTGCCAGGTATGTGGATTGTGTGTTTCTCTCCAGCTTTTTATGATGATAATTTCAACATGAAGAAAATTTGAAAGAATATTACAGTGAACATCTGTATAGTCTACACCAGCATTCACCCTCTGTTTAACATTTTGCTGTTTGAAAATAAGTTGCCCAGGGTGCTTGGGTGGCTCAGTCGTTAAGCCTCTGCCTTCGACTCAGGTCATGACCCCAGGGTCCTGAGATGGAGCCCCGCATTGGGCTCCCTGCTCAGCAGGAAGCCTGTTTCCCCCATTTTCACTCCCCCTGCTTGTGTTCCCTCTCTTGCTGTCTCTCTCTGTCAAATAAAAAACAAAATCTTAAAAAAAAAAGAAAAGAAAGGAAGTTACCGATATCATGTCACTCCATACCTAAATTTCCCAAAATATTTCTCCTAAAACTAAATACACAGTATCTCCTAAAAGCACAACCCGATACCAATGTCTTTGTACCCAAGAAAGTTAGAACAGCTCTGTAGTAACAGAGAACACCTAGTGTATCTTCAGGTCCCCCCAGTGATCTTACAGTGCCTCTTACAGCTTACATTTCTTTCTTTCTTTTTTAATTTAAAATTCAGTTAGCCAACATCTAGTGTATCATTAGTTTCTGCTGTAGTGTTTAGTGATTCACCCATTGCTTATAACAGCCAGCGCTCATAGAGCTTCTGTTTCAAACTGAGATCAACTCAGAGCTCAGGCATTGCACGTGGTACTGTGCTGCTTTGGTTCTTTGGTTCCTTTCAGTCTAGAGCGCTACCTTCATTTTTTCCCCCTCTCTTGACATTGACTTTTTAAAGGTACCAGCTCGTTGTCCTGTAGAATGTCCTTCATTCTGGCAGTATAAGTGACCTTTTTTTTCAGTATTCTTTTTTTTTTTTTTAAGGTTTTATTTACTTATTTGAGAGAGAGAGTGCAAGAGAGGACAAAGAAGAGGAGCTCCAGGGGGAGAGGGAGAGGTGGGCTCCCTGCTGAGCAGCGAGCCCGATGCCGGGCTCGAACACAGGACCCCGGGATCGTGAACTGAGCCAAAGGCAGACACTTAACCGACTGAGCCACCCAGGCACCCCCTTTTGCGGGATTCTTTAATCTGTCATTTATCCCCTGTATTTCCTTGAACTGGAACTTACTTCCAAAGGCTCAGTTAGGTTAGGTGTAAGTGAAATGTTTTTGGGAAGAAGGCACCCCAGATGCTGTGAACTTACATTGTATCTCATTTAGAAGCACATGATGTCAGGTTTTACACTATTAGCATAAGTTGGATTGCTTTTTAAGGAAGGTCACCACCAGATCTTTTCTTTACAAATTTAAGTTTCCCTTGGAATTGGTAAGTAATTTGTGGAGTGATAGTTTGGCATCTAGCAAATATCCTCTTCCCCTAAAATTTGAACTTACTGAGCATGGTATCTAGCTCTGGTCCTTTTCTGAAATAGTTACTTAATTTCTAAGGGTTGCAAGATGGTGTTTTTAAAATTCAATAGTTCTATACATACTGGCTTCCACTTGGGGGACGGAGAGCATTCTGGCCTTGACCAAAGATACCAACTTTTTAATTTTAGTTCTACCTGAATAACTCTCCCTTGAGGCATTGACTGATAACCAGCTGCCTATGCTGGGAAGGGTCATGGGGTTATAGAAAAGACTCATTGTCCCAGTATATAAAAAATATTATTTTATTTTATAAAATATTATTTATTTTCTGTTTCTCAAAGTCACTGGGAAAGATGTTATGGGACTTCTTCTACTTTTCTTTATCACAATGATTAAATATCAACTAGCTATTAGTAACAATTGCTTTAGGATTCCCTCTTGCATTTGTGTGGTGGTTGGTAGAAATAAAACCAGAAAACGGGCAGCGGGCTTAGGAATCATCCAAAGCCTTTGTTACGGAGGTGAGGACATTGGGCCCAGGGAGCTTACGCCGCTTGCCTAAGAGTAGACACATAGCTGGTTTGTGGCTGACCCAGGGCTGTAAGCCAGGCCTTGTGACTCCAGCTTTGATGTTTTATGCTGTGAAACTAAGAACCATTATAAAGAATAAATAACACTTGTTTCCATGCCAAGGTCACTGCTTTCATGCTAGTTTGTATCCCCATTGGATGTGCCTAGCCTGTGTTTCCACTGGTAGCCTTTGCCACTGGATGATACTGTGTTTCTCAAAGCTGAGGACATATATGATCAGTGATAATGAGATGGCTTTAGCAGATACTCAGGGGCGAACATCTTTCATTTTGATAGTTCTGTATTTATTTTACTATTTTTTAGAGAAAATATCCCTAGTGCCTCATATCCTTGATTCCATGAGATTATTGTCTAAGATAAGGCTTAAACTAAGAACATGAAATAAAGAAAAATATTAGGTAAATAACTTAAATTTAAAATTTAAGAGTGTTTGAATAAGACTATCCTCAGGCTCTGGGAATTTAATACTAAACAGAACAAAGTTTCTGCCTCATGGAGCTTAAACTCTACTGGAGGGAAGACAAGACAGAGAAAGAAATGTACAAGTAATGACAAATGCCATGAGTAAAGGACACGAGGTAAGAGGAGGATAATGACAGACTCGCTGTTCATAAATTGTTAAGATGGGCTTATCTACTAAGATGACATTCAAGCCAAGAGTCAGGGCAGTGAGGGAGTGAACATGCTGATGTTTAAGGGAACAGCTTTCCAGGCAGAGGGAACAGCCAATGCAAGAGCAAGGGAGCCTGGGTTGAGCTCTGCACATTGAAGGAGCAGCAGAGGTCAGTGTGGCTGGAACACAGTGAGGGTGGAGAGCAGTAGGAGAGACCAGAAGGGGGCAGAAATGAGCTCATGTAGGGACTTCCAGGCCTTTATGGGGCTTTTGTCTGATGCGGGCTCTTGGTGCAGGTGGCACTTGGGTAGGGCATGTGTGTGCAAGTGTGTGTAAAGAACGCTGGTGGGGGCAACGGTGATGTATTCATATGATGCATTCATTTCTGGCAACAAAAGATGACTTGGGGGAAGATGTTGCTGAGGGGTAGGGGAGAGACGAGATGTTCATGATACAAGGTAGTGCAGAAAATTTCACTGCAGGTTCATGAACAGCTTTAGGAGCATGATAGTCGCCCTCCCCCACCCTGTGTCAACATTCATACACAAATGAACACACACACATACACCCTGAAAGGTGGGTTTGTAAAAAGTTTGTTAGTTCTCTGCCTTCCCCAGGCATGACGCTGTCATGAAAAAATGTGGTTGGTGATCACGTGACTCTGGCCAGTTGTGACCAGAAGCAGGTGGGACCCAGGCTTTGGGTTGTGTCTTGAGTTTTCCTTCTGTTCCTTCTGGCTGAATTCACTCTGATTCCTCTCATGCAGCCGAGTTCCCTCCAAGAACAGGGGCCTTATCGTTACTTTCATGGATGAAACATTTTGAGTCAAATTCCCTCCTTTTGAAATCTCTGTTGCTATTGGGAGAAAAAGACCACCGTCTGAAAACTCAAATGATGCATTTTTGGAGTGAACAGAGGCATTGTGAGAATCCCTCTGTTTTCCTTCATTATGGTGATTAAACATTAAGGAGAACCCAAGTTCTCTGCATGCGTGCCTTTCAGCTTGAGAGGCAAGACTTAGAACCTAAGATCAGGCTGGAAGTTTTGAAGTTGTGTGTTTCCAGAGAGGAAGAGAGCACTTGATTTTCCTGCTTGTTGTCCTCTCAACAAATTACTAACAGCACTTTGCCACCTTGTGGACTGGATCAGTCTTCTTTTGAATCACCGTGGGGTGCTGGGGTTCTATGGGCAAAAAATCCAGATCCCCTTAAATGCATTTTTCTCTTTTGATGCTTCATACCTCATTCCTTATTTAGGAAGTATTTGATCAACTGCTACCTTTGGGGAGCTTGGACCACTTGTCCCTCTTCTCTGGCCCTGGGTGGTAAGGAGCAGAATTTTTTGCATCAGACCCCCTAAGACCTTGTGAAGTTCTCATTATCGTCAGGTAGACCTTCCTCTTTATGAACTGCCCAGTATTCCCTATTTATTCTAGTCTGTTTTCTTACTCATCACCTAATGAGCTTGGGGTCAGCAAATTCAAAGAAACTAACTCAGATATTACCAGCAAAAAAGCACGTTTGCAAAGACAAATCTACCATGTGCAGACCTGCACAAGAAAACCTGCACACGGAAAACAATAGCCTCAGTGTTGGATAATCCCATTCATTGGCATGGATTCTTGGATGGTATCAATTTTGGTTTGACTTCTCCGTTTTCCCTCTGTTCTGCATCTTATACTACATATCAGATTCTTTTCAATTACGAAACAATGCAAGCGGAAGACGAGAATTATAATCAGACTCTGAATTCTTGGGATTCAAATATGCCAAGAGTGGGAGACGCCAAGTCTGAGGAGCTTTGTTCCTGATCTTAGCACTGACTTTAGCAAATGTCTCACCTTGGAGGAGAGTTCATTGCAGCAATTTTGTAACTGTGGTAATGGCTGAGAATTTTGTTTGAGGAACACACTCAATCATTCTTAGGGTACATCGTGTCCCCTCCCTCACCCCTTCCCTGGATCCATAGGCTTTTTCCATTCCTCTCCTGAGCTCCTGAGGTGTTCTGAGAATCCCTGAAATAGGAAACAGTCCCTGTCCCTTGGTGGCAGCCATGGTGGTTCCTTGCTTTTTATTTAGTTAGAATTGGGACTCCTATCCAGGTGTGAAAACTTGAGGTGCCCATTAAGTTTCAGTGTCATCTTTCTGTCCGGCCCTTCAGTAATTCGACATGACATTTGCTTTAACGTATCTATTTATATGGCATTTGTAGGTACTCTCCTGTTCTAGTTTGGGTCCCCCAGATGTGTTGACCTAATTGCTTTAAGTTACAAATGACCAAATTATACACATTATTGGAAAATTTCAGAAGGGGGGTTTATGTCCTGAACCGTTCACGACCCTAACAAATTAATTGCCTGTGTTATTTAATAATTATTCAGATGTTTCATGTTTTCATAGTAATTTATCATGATAGTTAATTCTCAGGTGGTCTTGTGACCCAGGCTACGGACCCAATTGGCTGTCTCCATGAAGACCCCATTACCTGAAGTCTTTGGGTCAGCGTCCTCTTTCTACAGACAAGGGCACAGAAGTAGAAAAAGTTAGATATTGTTTTAATTATGAGAACTTTATTTGGATAAGGCAGAGTCTTGAATCTCTGTACTCTAGATCTGTGTTAACCAAATGCATGGATTCCACAAGGCAATTTAAATAGCGTCCCAGACTCTCTGAGCAGCGTGGATGGTCACATGAATATGCACATGTAGGAAGAGCTGTAGAATGTTGCTGCCAGTTCTTTCCCTGGTACTTGAGTTGGCTGGCTCCCCTTCCCAGTCAGTTCTGTCTGTGCGGGGCCCATGCCCCTCTATTCGTGACCGACAGCACTTCTTTCAGCGGAAAACCACAACCATAATAGGTTGGAGAACGGGTTTTCCGATGCCCAAGGGCAAACCTTCAAAACTGAATTTTGTACACCCAGGGAATATTTACTTCAAACTTAGTTCTTTGCAAATTACCGAAGAAAAATGAATGCAGTCACGGTCAAGTGTACAGCACTTGGTGGGGAACCAAGTGCCAGCGACAGGAAGGCAGTCAACAAAGATACATTTCCTTGAAACTCTCTTGATTCACGTGCCGGATATGTGTCTGTGCTCCCCCGGCCACCCTCAGATTCCCTTCATTGGCCCTAGGTGCTCAGCCTGGCTTCTATGTCTGTTTGCTTCTGAGATATAACCCCTGGGACTTTCTTCAGAGGGCGAGGGTTGGGCTAGCAGAGCTCCTCCCAGACCCAACACACACACATGTGCACACACACACACACACGTGTGGCACACACAAACACACAGCTGGAAGTGGCTGGGACCTAAGCACCGTCCCACTGTTCCCTCAACCCCTCCTTTGCTGAAGGCTGACAGGTGAAGCCTGGCCAGCCCCTGAGGGGTCCTTTACAGGTTCTCTGCAGGATCTGTGGTTTCACTTACACTCCGGAGCCCCCTGCAGGATCAGACTGAGACTGTGTCCTCACCCATATTGCAGCCTTGCTTGGTTTCTTCTTCTCTTTCCTGCCTCCCCCTCTCCCGGGGAGTCTTCTTGAAGTCAATCACTTGTCGACGGACACTGTTCCCAGGTCTAATTCTGAGCAGTGGGCCTAAGACAATGTTTTCTGTCAGAGCTCTAAGAAATGTAGTATTGCTTGATGATTTTTATCAGTGTGTTTAAAACTATTTTTAGCTCTTGTTTGCTAATTTGGGCTAAAACTATTTTTAGCTCTTGTTTGCTAATTTGGGCTACATGTGTGCAAGTGGATGATCGAAAATTTAATAAAAAATCAAGTGAGGTATAGGTAAGAGTTACCAGTTATTGAGGGAGGGGGCACTGTGTGCCATGTCCTTGACACATTTTCTCCAATTTTTCTAATAGTCCTACATTTTAAAAAAGATTTTATTTATTTATTTGAGAGAGAGAGAGAAATACGAAGAGAGAGCAGAGAGGAAGGGAGGGGCAGAGGGAGAAGCAGACGCCCCGTTGAGCAGGAAGCCCTATGTAGGGCTCGATCCCAGGACTCTGGGATCATGACCTGAGCCAAAGGCAGACATTTAACCGACTGAGCTACCCAGGTGCCCCTGATCCTGCGTTTTCAGAATGAGTTCACTGAAGTCCCAAAACATTTATTAGTGTGCCCAAGTCATGGAGCTAGGAATTGGCAGAACCATAATTCATCTTCTGGTTTTAATGCTTGAGCTCTTCCAGCTGCTACCCTGCTGACTTGCTTTCCTTTCTGGGGTTTAAAATGTCTATTTCTAGATGCTCAAAGAAGCATTCCAATATCAAAGTTCATGACTTCATAAAATTGGAGGAGACTAGCTCTTTACTAAGAGATAACAGAATATATTACCAAACACCACACTTAATTTCCCAGAATGGGTGTGATTGAAAATCATTTCTAACAAGCACTTGAATCAAGCCATATGAATTGGCTGTATACAAGAGAGCTTTGTCCGGTTTGTGACAGAATGTGGGGGGTTCATAGAAACATGAAGGTACAGAGAAAGGGAAAACAGCACAGGGCTTCAGGAATGTGCTTCTGGAACAGTGAACAGAGATGGTCATGCCCAGTCCTGTGAAAGTCCTGTACCAGGATAGGTTCAGCAAGCGACACTCCTGGGCCCATAAATGGACCGCTGGGTCCTGAAAGCCCTAATGTACCTCATAGGAGTTACCAATCTGTGCCACGAGAGATTCTTAAAAAAACAATGAGGGGATAATGGCAATGATGACATGGACTTGCATCCAGCATCTGCGTTGGCCTCTGTGTGAGTTATTTATTGTGGATACAAACACTACACATGTGAAAATTTCAACAAGAATTCATGAAAACCTTACCAGAGACCTTTAAAGTTTCTGTATGATGACATCAGTACTTATCACAGACCATAGATGTTCTCCCTTTGCTTGGTTATTTCTTACTTATCTTTTAAAGATGAAGCTCAGGCATTACCTCCTCCAGGAAGCCTTCTCTGATACCCTCAAGATAGACAGAGTCCCTTAAAAAAAAAAAAAAAAAAGAAAAAGGCCCCTTAGGATAGACAAAGTCCCTTAAAAAATTTTATTATTCATTTTAGAGATGGGGGAGGGGCAGAGAGGGAGAGAGACTCAAGCAGACTCTGTGTTGTGCATGGAACCCAATGTGGGGCTCAATCCCATGACCCTGAGATCATCACCTAAGCCGAAATCAAGAGCCAGATGCTTAACCAACTGAGCCACCCAGGTGCTCCTGACCAAGTCCCTTTTGTGTAGATCTGTATTACTGTGAGTAGTCATCCAGAAAAATGCTTAGCCCATCCTAGTGAAAGAATATGCTTACCTGTTCATTCTCCTATTCACTTAAAAACTCCTCAAAGACACTGTGTTCTATCTCTGTCCCAGTACTTGGTGTGATGGAAGTCAGAGCTGACCCTCAGTAAATGTTTTCTGAACTGAAGGACAGTAGAAGGCACCATGTCCTTTTGGCGTATGTGACTTAGTCTTGTAAATTGTTTCGAAACCATTCAAGTGACTTGGGCAGAAGAAATAATGAAGTGCGAGAAGGCAGCAGTTAGTTAGGCTTTGGGGCAAGAGGACCTGGGAGAGGGAGGAATGTGGGTTATGGGCAGTGGGCTGAGAGAAGTTAGGCAGTGAGCTGCCATTTGAGGGCCAAATGAGGATATAATTTAAGAGGTGACAAGAAGGGGGGGAAGGCAGGTGGAAAGGGAGCAGTCTTCTACAGTGGTAAGGAGTGATATGATGTCTGCACTTGTGGCCGGACAGGGTAACAGAAAAGCACAGACCTAGGTCTGACAGCAGGCTCTACTAGGTTCTCTGTGACTTGTCTGAGTATCATTTTATCTGTAAAATGGGCATACCAGCACCAAGGAATTTTAGAAATCAGAGGATTTCTAAAGATAACCTAAAGGTTAATAAGATATTAGGTGCTCTGTACAATGCCATAAAGTTTACCTCAGAACCTTCCTGGGGTCTCTTGTCGTTGGCTGTAAGGTCAGTAGCTGGAGGGCTTGTGATGGGGGAATAGCAAGGGTAGCAGTGGCTGTGAATCCTTGTCTTTGTTCTTTTGATGTGTATTTTACTGAGCGTTTATAATGCACCAGGCACAGGAAATACGTAAGTGTATGTGAATACTTGCCTTCAAGAAGTTTGTGATCCAGAGGACTGATACAGGAGAGGACTGATTCATTCCATCTAGAGAGACTGGGGAGTACTTCACAGGAGAGGGTCTTGAAGGATGAGTAGGAGTTCACTGCACAGACAAGGTGGAGAAGGAGGTGCCTGCCAAGGTCTGGAGGTTCGTGTTGGTGCAGTTTGGATATTTCTGGAGTGTAAGGTAGGAGAAGATGGTGGCAGGAAGATGATGGAGGTTGGACAGGGGCCTTCCTCCCATGTTATACAGTTTGGAATTGGTCCTAAAGTCACAGTAGAGCCACTGGATTGAGGGGTTGAGAGGGAAATCATTAAGAGCCAGGGTTAGAACATCTAAATGTGAAGAGAGATCATGTTTATGTTGATTTAGTTACTGCCAAGCCTATTTACTCTCTTCCTTGATGTGCTATTAAAGCTGTTCATTTGAGTTATAAATAACCATACTAATTTTTGAAAATTTCTGGTCTCATGTCTTCATCTGGTTTTAATGGACTATAAATCCTTGAGTGGTCATACTTGTTAAATAACTAATGTGGAATCCGTTCATTCCTTCCACAAATACTTACTGAGAGCCTGTTCGGGCCAGCCTGTAATATACCATGGGGACAGTTACGGTCCCTGCCCGGTGGAGAAACCTCTGCAGTGAGGGAGACAGACGGTAGATTCAGAAATGTGGAAGGGTGTGGGAAGAACACAGTAGTGGCCAGAGGAAGTGAGGGGTGGCCTGTCGGAAGGAAGTAACCTTTCTACCTGTGAGGATGGTCAGGGTGGAGGTCCCTCTTCAGCAAATCTGAAATCTGTGGCTTTTTGTTGCTGACATTATTCTTCTTGGAGTCCAGGAGAAGGTTCTCTCTCTCTCTCCATCAGAAGACACCATGAGATCTGTACCCACCACCACTCATCGGGCGTACCTGAAGTCAGTTGTAGGCAGTGAAACTTTCTACCCTGTGTATATTTCCTTTGTTGTGAGATTTCCTCAGAAGGATTATGATATCCAGTTTCTAATCTAGAAATCAGAGAACTTGGTGTGCCTGGGTGGCTCAGTGGGTTAAAGCCTCTGCCTTCGGCTCAGGTCATGATCTCAGGGTCCTGGGATCGAGCCCCACATCGGGCTCTCTGCTAAGCATGGAGTCTGCTTCCCCCACCCCCTTCTGCCTGCCTCTCTGCCTACTTGTGATCTCTGTCTGTCACATAAACAAATAAAAAAAAATAGAAATCAGAGAACTGGAATTGAGAATCACAGCCTGTGTTTTTCTTTCTTAGTTCCAATAAGAACACTTCCCTCTGTTTCGACTTTTCTTGCGGAGTTCCTACCCTGTGCTAGGTTTTGTGTGAAGTGCTTTACATATACAGTCTCTCTCCATTCCTCAGTGTGGCTTTGTGAGAGAGGCATGGTTATCTTTATTTTTTTTAATGGGGACAGTGAGGCTTAGGGAGATCTCTTCACTTTCCCTGGGGCCATGTTCCTCCTGAGAAGCGAAGCCTGATCTGACTCAGGATAGTCATGCTTCCTGTCTCTGGCCTGGCCTCAGTCCTGCCTGTTTGTTTTCTGTGACCGTTCCTGTCTCACTGTTGATTTTCTTTCCCCATTCATTGGTGACTATCATTCGTTGGGACTGAAAACAGACCGATGAGGCCTGGTGAGTAGCCAGCCCTTGGAAGGGAATCTTCAAGTTTGAGCGGACGGGATGAGAACCATGCCAGTCTCTGACACAATGAGTGAGGTCAGAAAAGAGGCCAGTGCATTGTCTCCAAGAGTACTTTTCAGTAAGATGGACACTTTTCTGGCCAACCCTCAAGGGACATGGATCAACATCACCTCTGAATCGGAAAAGCCAGGTGGCCGAGGGGGCTCTGTGCCTGGCACTTTGCAACTTGGTTTCATTTTGTCACAAAATCAAGGGCACCATCTGGTCGATGTCATTTGACTCCTTCTGTACACAAAGAGACTGGAGGTTCAGCGAGGTTCTATGACTTGCTCAAGGCCACAAAACTTTTTCCAGGTAGAACTAATTTAGCCAAGCTGTGGTGTCTAAAATCTTTGGGCCAGAGCTCTCTTTCTCTGAGTGATTTCCTTAGAACACTAGTGAGGGGGGCTGTGAGGCTGGTTTTGGCAGGGAGACCTGAAAACTGTAGTCCCCCCCTTCTGCTCTTGGTGAGTCATGGTGTGTAGGGGCCTGTTAAGGCTTTGAGACAGTCCTTGGTGAAGAAACCTTTGAACTCTGTGTAACCCAGGATTTCTCAAACATGTTTGACCAGAGAAGTCTTTTTAGAAGGAATCATCACCAACCTCATGAGAATAAAAGAATATGTGGAAAACCGAATGCCACCTATCTGCCTTCCCGCTTGTCTTTGTGGTAGAGACAAAGGGTAGGAAGGAGAGAAGAAGTAAAAAAAAAGGCAAGGTGAAAGAAAAGGAATAAAGGAAAGGTGTCCCTCAGTCGTTCTCAATAAAACCGTCAAATATGTTTTCCACCTTTCTTTTACTCCTGTGCTCTCTCTCTCTCTGCCATGCTTTTCAAATTGGCACACAAACTTTTTCTCAAGAAAATGACACAGAAAGATTGATTTCTTTGGGCTGCTATCAGTTTTAACAAAAGGCCTTGAGGCTAAGAGGTCATCTCAAGGCAGGTGATCGGGAACTTACAGCCAAGATAGGAGTGAGACTTGGCGAGGAGTGCCCTCTCCTCTCCCACCTCACTTCCCAGTGAGGATGGACTTGTTTCCCTAAGCTCCCATCACAAGTGGGTGACAGTGTGGGGACAACTCAGCCCTGCCACCCTGCCCACGGGGGCCTTCCCTCAAGCACATTTACTTTATGAAGTTAGTCCTCTGTCCAATGCTATTTTCTCTCTCTCCGATCTGCTTAGCCCATTGGCATTAGCTGAGCCAGAAATAGAGCCATCAACGGTGTAAACTGTGAGGATTGTGATTTGCCCTGTGGATTGTACACTTGCCGAGCTGCAGGCCGCGTAGCCCACGACGGTCTTCTGCGTATTCCCTTCTTTGTATGGAATGTTTATCATCTGGAATAAAGAATAGCTTATGACATATATAGATTTTTTTTGATACAAGTATATAAGCAGTTGCCCTCACGTATGCAGGAATTTTTTTAGTACCCTTTACAATCCAGTGGAGGGATTCTCTGATTTATGACTTCCTGAGTTGTCATAGGTCTTTTTATTAAAAACATGAAGAGTTTATGCAAATATTAGGATGTTAACGGGTATACAATTTGTATTTAGTTGCTGTCAGAACCTTGGTCTCCCAGTATGGTCCTTGGACCGGTGTCCTCAATATCACTTGGGAACTTGTTAAAAATGCAGAATCTTGGGCCTCCCCCAAGACCTGCTGATTCCCACTCTGCATTTTAATTAGATTCCCAGGTGATTTATATGCTCCTCAGAGTTTGAGGAGTCCTGCCCCGGAGTGCATGGAAGAGGTTAAGGCCAGTCATCATTTTGTTCCTGTTGTCTACTTTCATATGGGTACTTTTTTTTTTTTTTAAGATTTTATTTATTTGTCAGAAAGAGATAGAGAGAAAGCAAGTACGAGCAAGGGGAGCGGCAGGCAGAGGGAGAAGCAGGCCCCCCAATTGAGCAAGGAGCCCAATACGGGACTCGATCCCAGGAC
>RCUC01160797.1:0-55471 GCA_003697995.1 Taxidea taxus jeffersonii
TCCCATGTAGGTCTTTAATCTATTTTGAATTTATTTGTGTGTATGGTATAAGAAAGTCATCCAGTTTCATTCTTTTGCTGTTGCTGTCCAATTTTCTCAACACAAGTTGCTGAAGAGACAGTCTTTTTCTCATTGGGTATTCTTTCCTGCTTTGTTGAAGATTAGTCAACTCCATATAGTTGTGATTTCATTTCTGGGTTTTCTATTCTGTTTTACTGATCTATCTATTTTTGTGCTAGTACCATAATATTTGATTACTACAGCTTTGTAACTTGAAATCCAGAATTATGATGCCTCCAGCTTTCCTTTTTTTGTTTGTTTGGTTTTTTTGTTTTTCTTTTTCAAGATTGCTTTGGCTTTTGGGGGGTCTTTTGTGCTCCTACACAACTTTTAGGATTGCATGTTCTAATTCTGTGAAAAATGATGGTATTTTAATAGGGATTAAATTTAAGTCTGTAGATTGCTTTGGGTAGTATAGATATATTAGCAATACTTGTTCTTCCAACTCGTGAGCATTGAATGTCTTTCCATTTCTTTGTGTCATCTTCAATTTCCTTCATCACTGTTTTGTAGTTCTTAGAGTACAGGATTTTCACCTCTTTAGTTAGGTTTATTTCCAGATATCTTAATATTTTTAGTGTAACTGTAAATGAGATTTTCTTAATTTCTCTATCTGCTGCTTCATTATTGGTATATAGAAATACAAGAGATTTCTGTACATTTAATTTGTATCCTGTAATTTTGTATTATTTTGTATCCTGTAATATCATGTCATCTGCAGAGTGAACATCTTACTTATTCCTTATCAATTTGGATGCCTTTTGTTTCTTTTTGTTGTGTGATTGCTGTGACTAGGACTTCCAGTACTATGCTGAATAGCAGTGGTAAGAGTGGATATCCTTGTCCTGTTCCTGACCTTAGGGGAAGAGCTCTTAATTTTTCTACATTAAGTATGATGTGCGTTGTGGATTTTTCATATAAGAACTTTATTATGTTGAAATATGATTCCCCCAACCTACTCCGTTTTTTGTTTTGTTTTGTTTTTAATTTTTTCTTCAGTGTTCCAAGATTCATTGTTTATGCACAACACCAACTTTGTTGAGGGTTTTTATCATGAATGGATGTACTTTGTCAAATTTTTTTTTCCCAAATCTACTGAAATGATCATATACTTTCTATCCTTTCTTTTATTAATGTGATCTATCATGTTGATTGATTTGCGAGTATTGAACCACCCTTGCAACCCAGAAATAAACCCCATGTGATCATGGGGAATGACTTCTTTAACATATTGTTGAAATCAGTTTGCTAGTATTTCTTTGAGGATTTTTGCATCTTTGTTCATCAGGGATATTGGCCTGTAGTTTTTTTTTTTTTCATAGTGGTGTCTTTATCTGGTTTTGGTATGAGAATAATGCTGGCCTCAAAGAACAAACATGGAAATTTTCCTTCCTTTTCTATTTTTCTGGAATACATATACCTCTTCTTTAAATGATTGGTAGAATTCACCTGTAAATTCATCTGGTCCTAGACTTTTGTTTGCTGGGAGTTTTTTGTTTTTGTTTTCATTTTATTGTCTGTTTGTTTGTTTGTTTTTTGTTTTTTTATTACTGATTCAATTTTGTGGCTGGTTTATCACTCTAGTCAGTGTTTCTATTTCTTCCCCCTTTCAGTTTTGTTAGTTTATAGGAATTTATCCATTTCTTCTAGGTTGTATGATTTTTTGACATTTAGTTTTTCATAGTATTCTTTATAATTGTTTGTATTTCTGTGGTATTAGTTGTTATTCTCTCTCATTTGTGATTTTATTTATTTGAATCCTTTATCCTTTTTTCTTAATAAGTCTGGCTAGAGGTTTATCAATATTATTGATTTTTTTCAAAGAACCAGTTCCTGGTTTCATTTATTTATATTACTATTATTATTATTTTAGTTTCTGTATCATTTGTTTCTGCTCTAATCTTTATTATTTCTTTCCTTCTGTTGGATTTACTTTGTGTTTGCTGTTCTTTTTCTAGCTCCTTTAGATGTAAGGTTAGGTTTTTAATTTGAGATTTTTCTTGTTACTTGAGGTAGGCCTGTATTGCTATATGCTTTCCTCTTAGAATTGCTTTTGTTGCATCTCAAAGGTTTGGACTGTTGTGTTTTCATTTTCATTTGTTTCCATTTACTTTTTAAAATTTCTTCTTTGATTTTCTGGTTGACTCATTTACTGCTTAGTAGCATGTTATTTATCCTCCATGTAGTTGTGTTCTTTCCAGATTTTTTCCCGTGGTTGATTTCTAGTTTCATAGCATTGTGTTCAGAAAAATGCATAGCATGATTCAATATTGAATTGTTGGGACTTGTCTTGTTGGCTAATATGCAATCTATTCTGGAGAATATTACTCCTCTCCTCCTCACATCTTATCTTCATTAATTTTTTTCTCACCCCATTTTAGTAGATGTTATCATATTTTACATCCTTTTATTTTGTGAGTTCCTTAACTGATTTTTTTTTACAGAAATATTCATTTTTACTGTTTTGTGTTTCCTACCTACATACTGTCACTTTTGGTCTCTCCTTTTCACTCAAAGGGTCCCTTTTAATACTTCTTGCAGGGCTGGTTTAGTGGTTGTGAGCTCCTTTAGTTTCTGTTTTTCAGGGAACTCTTTGTCTCTTTCTCTATTCTGAATGATAGCCTTATTGCATAACGTATTTTTGGCTTCAGACTTTTCCCATGCAGCACTTTAGAGATGTTATGCCACTCCCTTCTGGCTTGGAAAGTTTCCCCTGAAAACTCCTCTGCTCATCTTATGGGGTTTCCCTTGTTACTGTCTTCTTTTGTCTTGCTGCTTTTAAAGTTTTTCTTTATCACTATATTTTGCCAAGATAATTATACTATGTCTTGGTGTGGATCTGTTTTTTATGAATTTGTTGGGGGTTCTTTGTGCAGCCTGGATCTGTATATCTGATTCCTTCTCTAGATTAGGGAAGTTTTCAGCTACTATTCCTTCAAATAAATGTTCTTATTTTTCAAAAAACTATTCTTATTATTTCTTCAAATAAATACCCCCCTTTTCCCTCTTTCCCCTTCTCCTTTTCTCCCTCCTCCTCCTCCTTCTTCTTCTTTGACTCCTATAATACAAATGTTATTACATTTAATGGAAACATTAAGTTCCCTGAATCTATTTTTGTTTTGCATAATTCTTTTTTTCCCTTCTTGTTCACCTTGATTACTTTCCATTACTCTGCTTTCTAGGTTAATTCATTCCTCTGCTTCTTCCAGCCTGCTGTTTATTCCATCAAGTGTGTTTCTCATTTCATTCATTGATCCATTTATCTCTGCTATGTTTTCCTTATCTCTGTCTTAAAGGACTCACTTGTGTTTTCAGTTCTTTTCTCAAGTTCAGGGAGTATCCTTATGATCATTGCTTTAAATATTTTATCAGTCATGTTACTGTTTCACTTAGATATCTGACTGTGGTTGTCCTATTTCATTTAAGATGAGATTTTCTTCTCATTTGTCTAAGTCTCTGTTTCTTTGTGTTAGGAAGGTCAGCTATATCTCTTGTTCTTGAGGGCAATAGTCTTATGAAGAAGAGGTCTTGTACTGCCCTGCTGTGGAGGGTTCCATGTTCCCCAGAGCCTGGTGCTTCCTGAAGTTTCTCCAATGGATGCTTCATGAACTCTGCTGGACACATTATCTTTCAGGACCATTGCCTGCAGAGGCTCTCTTTGCCTGTTTTGGACAGTGTTTTGTTCCTGGCCTGAATGTGACATGATTTAACTAGGTATACTCTAGTCTGCTTGTGAAATGAGACCTGTCACCATACCACCAGGACTGAGGCTCCATAGAACTCCTAATTTGGGAGACACAGTGTGAGCAGGGGTTTGAGCCAGTCTTCTGAAGAAGGGGCCTACCAAACTGGGACAGAAGCAAACAAGACTGGGAAGGGCTATTCCACCAAAGCCAGGGAGAAGTGATGGGGAGGGGAGAGAGGAGGCAGGGCTTGGTATAAGTAAATAGTGACTGTGGGTAGGGTGGTGGTTCCTGCAGGTGACCCTGTGCTTGTGCTAAGGATTGTGGGAAGGAAATGGAGACAACAAGTTCCCTTGTTCCTGGATGGGTTTATGAACACTGCCTCTCTGGGACATGCTCTGAGATGTGCAAATAACCTCCCACTGTGTGTCCCAGGCACTCTTCAGGTCACTATTTCCCCACTGTATGTCTGTAGGTTATTGGCCTGCCTTCTCTTCAAGAGCAGAACAATGCTTCTGGGCTCATCCTAACCAAAACTGCTGACCTTTAAAACTCGGGGCTTTAAGCCCCACTGCTTGTCACAAAATTCAGCCACTCTCACTTTCCAAGCCAATTTCAATGGGCATTCATTTTTCCTTTGTGCTCCCCTGAATGCTAGCCTGTCTGTCACTCTTCTTCATGATCATGACTCCCTCCCCAACAGAGCAGCCACAATCCATTTTTCTCCTAAACTTTGTCTCTGCATTTTCTACATTCTTATATGTGGTCTCTTCTCTACATTTACTTGTATAGCTTGTTCGGCAAGTTTTCAGGCCAATTTCTGGGGTATTTAGGATGATTTGGTAATTATCTAGTTATATTCATGGGACAAGTCAAGCTTAGGCTCTTCCTACTCTACTGTCATCTTCCAACCTCCAAGTGTTTAGCTTTCTTAACCAGAGAACCCACATTTTATTAAAACTTTTAAAGTTTTGTCATAACTATGTTCTTCAAAAAGCCATTTATAAAAGCTTATCTAAGCCATCCTCTTTTTTTTAACAAATAAAGATAACAGAAGAAATGATTTGTTATATTTTCTACCCAAGATTACAGTAGGTTAATGGCAGAAATTTATGTCAACTTAGATATCCAGACCTAGATACATATGCTTGCTTTTTCATTACTTTGGCCAACCCTTATTCATTAGTCATTATTCTGTAACTATAAATTAAGTCACTTTTCCAAATACTTAAGCAATTATCATAAAATTATCTTTGGGTTGCACTCATAGCTACAATCACAAAAAGGGTTTTCACCTTTTAATGATGATACTTTTTGCTACATTAGTAACTATATCATGTTGAGTGAGATTGATTGTCCTCCATAATAGTGATATAGTGCTTTTCCAGTGAAATTTTCATAAAGTGCACAGCTTGAATATTTATCATAATTCTCATATCTTGAATTAAATAAACAACTTCACCCATACATCAAAGGTTATGTCTAATCTCTGGGTTAATTTTATTTGATTTTTTAAGGATTTTTAACTATTTATTTTAGAGAGAGAAAGAGAGAGGGAGTGCACCATAGGGAGGGGCGGAGGGAGAGGGAGAGAGTCTTGAGCAGACTCCATGCTAAGCAAGGAGCCAGATGCGGGGCTCCATCTGATGACCCTGAGATCATGACCTGAGCTAAAACTAGGAGTCCAACACTTAACTGACTGCACCACCCAAATGCCCCTGGGTTTATTTTAAATTGCTGTTTTACCTGTTTGCATAGGCCCCTAAAATAAAATCAAACAACAACAACAATATATAATGTTAGAATTTATTTCTTTACAAAATCAGTTAGGGAAGTTACATTGTTTTTGTTTGGTTTGGTTTGGTCTGGACTTCTTCCTGCTTATCCTAAAACTCAGAGAGCTGAGCCAAAGTTCTTTTCCCTAAATAAGCCAAATGAAATATCATCTCCTCCATATTGTGTTGGAATAAACTATTCAGTAAAGAAACCACCCTCATTTCTGAATAAAGACTCATTTTAGGTGAAGCCAATAATATATCTTCAAAATATTCATTTTATAAAATTCTGCCAGACTTCTCTTGAATGCCTACCATGTAGCAGTCACCATACTTCTGGAAATAAAACATGCAGGCTCAGCTTTCAAAAATCTCATAGTTTTAGGTGGGAAATAGATAAATATAGAGAATGTGCCATCATAACAGAAGTGTGCACAGGGAGCAAGGAAAGAGAGAAATTCTAGAATTAATGTCAGGTCTTTGACAAAGAACTGCAGTCCCATTTTCCATTGTTTCAACTTTGTTTCTTTCTGTGGTTTTTTTTTAAGATTTTATTTATTTATTTGACAGAGATCACAAGTAGGCAGAAAGGCAGGCAGAGAGAGAGGGAGAAGCAGGCTCCCCGCTGAGTAGAGAGCCCAATGCAGGGCTCGATCCCAGGACCCTGGGACCACCACCTGAGCTGAAGGCAGAGGCTTTAGCCCACTGAGCCACCCAGGTGCCCCTCTTTCTGTGTTTAATGGAGTTATAGGAAAAGGTGATCAGCAAATGTGTAGTAGAATGGGGATCAGCGAGTGAGTGTGTGTGTGTATGAGTAAACTTATTCCAGTCTGAAACATATTTGTTAGGAGTAAAAATCAAAAATTTTAAAGTCAAAATAATAACTGCCTTCCAGGAAAGGTCATTGGTATTCATAGTCATTTACTTGTATATGAAAAAGCAACCCCACCCCTTGAGCTCCAGCCCTCCTTGGCACCTCTATAACCCTTATCTGGTGAGATTGACATGGAATGCCTTTTTCTTTCTTGCCTAGAGTATACTCACCAGGAACCTCATTTAACTTTCCACAGACAACATGAAATAGAGAAGAAATCTAAGCAAGGCTCTAACCCTCTCTCTCTTACAGATTTAATGAATACTCTAAGCAGTCATTCACATAGCTGATAATTTGTCCTCCACTGGATTGCCTTGCTGCTAAAATTCAGGCAGGACCCCAGGCAAACTCAGGCAAACTGACAAGTAACGTTATAACCTAGATCATTTAGTTCTGTTGGGACCCATAAGCAAGAATTACTTAACAGATTTTAAACCCTAAGATTCTTAATATCATAGAGATGGAATTCTGTTCAGTAGCTAATTACCAGGGTAAATGAACAAGCCTCAGCCTAAGCCATATAAAATTTTAAAACAAAGCATAATCCTTATGGAAAAAGCCCATATAATGAAATGACCTAAGATAGGATCATTTTTTCCATCCTCCTTGTAACTACTTAATAACAATAATTTATTTTATTTTATTTTATTTCTTTTCAGTGTTCCAGAATTCATTGTTTATGTACCACACCCAGTGCTCCATGTAATATGTGCCCTCCAAATAATTATGATAATATTAGGCAACTGGAAAGTACTGTGGTAAAATGATTTAACTGCTACTATTGAAGCCACCTACACCATTCATAACTTTGCTTATCAGGAATTGGTAGTAAACTTGCATATCTATTCTAAAATTCTACACTCTTCTTCATGCCCCAATCCATAATAGCATTGAAATAAACAAATAACCCAAATCAGAAACATATCTACTACACACTACTTCCTTAAATCATTAAAATGTGTTCTATTTCACTGGAGGATGCATGATCTGGACTTCAGGTGCTTTCTCCTATAGAGAATGAGGCAAGCATGGGGAAGGACAGAAAAATGAATTTCACTAACCCTGTTTCAACATAGTAAGGGATAGAGGGTAGTATCTGCAAAAAACAAGCTTTGATATGGAATTTCCATTTTTCATACCACATTGTATCCTTTCCCATGTTTCCAGGTCTTTATCATAGTTTGTAAAACTCAGGAATACTTTATATCATCACATTTCCTCCAGGGCTTCTTTTATATTCTGCACTATATTATTGGTATTTCACTTGAATAACAAGGAGTATGCTATAGTTATCTAAATTTTACAGTGGACATCTAGAACATTTGCATTCAAATTTGCTGTTGATGCTTAAAACTTGAAGCTGAAAGTAAGGTACTTTAAAAAACAACAAAAAAATATGAAAGTGAGTTAAGAAATAAAGAAAATTTATTGTTATAGGACATTGAGGTTAGCAGATATCCAGGTCCTGGAATTTCTTCTCTGTTCCATTTGGTTATCCTCAGCATATTAACTTTGTAGTATCTTGGTCCTCATGCTTCCAAAAGGGCTGTGATAGTGATATACATCACGAACACACTACAACCAGAGCCAGAAAAAACTGGGGTGCTTTTCTTCAAAAATATCTCTACTACCTGGAGGAAACAGTTTCATAAAAGCCCCACCCCGTACATTTCCCTCTTGTTTAGTGATATTATATCTCATGGCCATGCCTAACTAATTATTGGTAAAGGAAATAAAATTCCATATTTGACTTAGAATAATCATAATTTGCCCCATAATTTGTCAGCTGAGTAGTACCCCCTGCCATAACCTTCCCTAAGTACATGCTCAAGCAAAAGAAATATATAAGCAAAATCAGCACACAAAAACAAGAACCAAGGGGGAGATTTGCTGTTAGGAAGAAGGAAAAAATAATTTTCTCCCTGCTTCATCACATGATGTCAAAATATTTTTTAATCAAAGCACAACATTCTGTGTGTCTTAACCCCAGTCCCTGGACAGACATCATCATATATTTTCAGTGGGAGGGTAAAGTAGTGTTTTTATGGAGAACAATCTGATAGAGGGTATGATGATTTTTTGAACCAGGAATTCTATATCTAAAAATCTTATTCTAAGAAAATTTTATGAAAAAAATTATATGAATAAGGTAAAGTGATATTATTAGTATTATTTTTGCTATCAGTATTAGTAAATAGGATTAATATTTGATGTGCACTAGAATTCCAAAAATATCCTGGTGTATTTGTTATGCTAGGATTTGAGTTAGACTGAGAATCCAGTAGTATTTCTAATTACTTACAATAGTATTACTCTGTCACCAGTGTTGGATGTCACATGATTCCCACTATCTTTGTACTACTAGTACTAGTGTACACTAGTACACTACTAGTGATGACCTTTATTATCTTAGTGGGGATTAGTGGGTGAATGGATCAACAGCAGGTGTGTGCTAGGTTGAATAGTTGACTATACATAAGATCACTCAGAAAAGTAAAGTATTTATTTGCCTATACAGCAAAGCCTCATATACTACCATGACATTGTCTCTATCTACCAGTGTCTCCAGAATAAAATAAAACAAAACAAAAGGAAAAAACAAACAAACAAACCAAAAAACTAAGAGGATATTTTTATCACCAGGGACTTATTAATGGGTATATATATTTTTGTTCTTATTCTGTCCTGGACATGGATACACTAAAAAAAGCAAATCTAAATCTAGTTTTACACTTAGTGACTTAGGAAAAATTTGTAGATTTGTTGAGTTTGCAAATAACTGTTTGCCTTACAGTTTTTTTTAATGATTTCCAGATTTATTTTTTAAAAATAATATTTTATTGGGGCACCTGGGTGGCTCAGTGGGTTAAGTCTCTGCCTTCGGCTCAGATCATGATCTCAGGGTCCTGGGACCAATCCCCCCATCGGGCTCTCTGCTCAGCAGGGAGCCTGCTTCTCTCCCACTCTCTCTCTCTGCCCGCCTCTCTGCCTACTTGTGATCTGTCTGTCAAATAAATAAATAAAATATTATAAAAATAAATAAAAGGTTGTTCTTTTTTTAAAAAAGATTTTATTTATTTATTTGACCGAGGAGGGGGGGACACAAGCAGGGCAAGTGGGAGAGGAAGAAGCAGGCTTCTCGTTGAGCAGGGAGCCCAATGCAGGGCTTGATCCCAAGACTCTGAGATCATGACCTGAACCAAAGGCAGACACTGAACAACTGAGCTACCCAGGAGCCCCTGATTTCCAGGTTTAATATTTTTAGCTCTTAAAAGCCCCTGCCATGTAGTTTCTGGATTCACAGCTAAGTAAAAATTTCATTGGTTTCATCATATGCTCAAAACTTCTATATTCTTATTTCAAGTGACAGGGGTAGATATGCTAACTCACAGCCCATTATCACAGCAGCCCCAACTAAATTAACCTCTTCTCAGAGAGTCCACAATTTGTGTTTCTATTGAATAGAACTTCTACAGTTTACTGTGTCACTATAAATAATACTGATCTCCAAATATTAGGATCACATAACTTCAAATGTTGATCTCACATTTCTACCAAGTAATTTATTCAAATGGAACTTGGCACAACCTTAGCAGATAAAGGTCGGGAATACATTACAAGGACATATTTATCAGTGATAACATCAAGGGTTAAAAAGTTCAATGAACTGAGTTATGAGGGGATATAAGGCAGAAAGAAATTGAGTATGATTTTTAAAAATCAATGAAAAGTTCAGTGAAAATCTGGAGTTAGAGTCAGCCACTCTATAGGGCTCTGCATTTCTACAGTATTACTCTTAACCAAGAAAACACTAAAGATTCCAACTCAATATTATTTAAAATATATGGATAACCTTACCATCCCACACTGAAATAAATGACCTTATCACTGGGGTCATGGACCTGAAGCAAATTACAAATAACATGACAGTGGACAAAAACAGACAATTTCAATATCATGGCCCATTAAATTTCATACAAAATCTGGATAAATCCAGTTGAAGAGGTGCATGATAATTTAGAATTATCACTTTCTGATCATTCACAAACAAACAAACAAACAAAAATGGCTATGAAAGAAATAGGAGAAACAGTTACTCAAAAAATAGAGGCAAGGGACACCTGGGTGGCTCAGTGGGTTAAGCCGCTGCCTTAGGCTCGGGTCATGATTCCAGGGTCCTGGGATCGAGTCCCGCATCGTGCTCTCTGCTCGGCAGGGAGCCTGCTTCTCCCCTCCCCTCTCTGCCTGCCTCTGCCTACTTGTGGTCTCTGTCTGTCAAGTGAATGAATAAAATCTTTAAAAAAGAAAAATAGAGGCAAGATAGAAGAAAATGTAAAACAATGTTTTGCCTTTGAATTATTCCTATTATGCCTTATGAGTCTCATTAAGCTTTATCTTTAAAGAAAGATGACATCATTATTTAGGTCATGAGATGTATTTATTTTCTTCTATTCAATTCTGGCTGTTACTAGTCCAAGAAATCTGGAAAAGTTTTTATGGATCCAAGCTACTTTCACATATGACTAACTTAACAATAGGAGATCTCAGATTGCTTAAAGACACATTTGCTTTCAGATAAAGCAACATTTTCACAGATGCTTGCCAATTCCTCTGCCTTCTAAATAAGGCCCTTTTTCAGCATATGTAGGAATTGAGAGATTGAACACATTGGTTAAACTAGAATTCAAATAGTCAGCCAACATGTGGAAGACATCAGCAAAAGTTATTCCAGTGATCTCACATTGGCAAATATGGTGCTATGACTGTTTCCAGAATAAACACATCAGTCTGCCTGAGTGTGCACACCCATTTGTGAACATATGTAGATACACAGGGATTTGAAGAAACAAAGTAATAAGGGCAGAGCAGAACCCCAAGAAAGAATGAAGATGTGTACCACTGGAGGACTATCATCATGCAAGATAATCCACACCATGGCTCCAATTGTTGAATCATAAAGATGGGCACCCAATCAAAGGAGAAATGGAGGAGAGGAGAACGTAGAGGAAGGGTCGGTTTTCCAATTCACATAAATCTATATGCTTGGTGAGCCACACTAAAAATTTAAGAACTTTTAAACTTGGAATCTAAATGACCTTTTCTTAAGATTAAACTTGGAAAATATACAGTTAGGGTTGCTGGTGTGAGAATAAAATACACTGACTGTTTAGATAGCAAAGGTGGGATTGTTACTTCCTGAAGGAATTTGGCTGCTTCTTTTTACTGACAAACTCCCTTATAAATAATATTAATGTGAAAAGAAAGGTACTTGTTTATTGAAGGTCCCTGACCAAAGAAAGCAGGAAAGGCCTTGGGTATAGCCAGGCTTTGGACACTCTTCAAGGACTTCTGAGAGTCAAGACAGAGGTTTGGCTTCATGCAAGTTATTTCATTTTTGAAATATTATTTTTGATTTGGAAACTTAAGTTACTAATATTACCAAGACTAAGAAAAAGATATATACCAGCCTTGCTCCCATTCTCCTTTTTAGATATCCAGGTGATATTTTACTTACCTTATGGGAAGGAATCAAAAATTAAGACTGCTGTGAGGATTTACCTGAGTTGTGGAAAATAAGTCACTCTACTATCTACTACCAGCTACCTCCCCATAGGAGGTCATCCCTTTCATGATTTTATATTTCTTTCAAGCAATACTGTGTTAATAGCTACATGACTTCATCAACAAAATGGGGGTGCTAAGATTATCATAAAGTTTTATAGTAATAGTTTGGACCAAAGTGTTTGATCTCAGTCAAGTAATTCCTTTTTTAAAAAATATTTTATTTATTTATTTGACAGAGAGAGATCACAAGTGGGCAGCGAGGCAGGGGGAAGCATGCTCCCTCCTGAGCAGAGAGCCCCATGCGGGGCTCAATACCAGGACCCTGAGATCATGACCTGAGCCAAAGGCAGAGGCTCAACCCACTGAGCCACCTAGGTGCCCCTTGGTTAAATAATTCTTAAACAGTGCACAGTCTATCAATGAATTACATATTTCAAAAAATGAAAATTCTAGTTTTAGGAAATTGGGTATGGATGAGAAGAGGGAATATTTACTTTGTTTACTTGGTCTGAGTTTTATTATTTTTATTATTCTTTTTTCCATTAATATTGCATGAAAATATAATGTAGGAAATAGTAAGAGCAAATTAACTTGGATCCTCTGCTAAACTTCTAAAATAGGCAAATGAGTTAATATTCTATTTGCTTAGGTATAAGAGAAACCCAAAATTATAACCTAAATAAGAAAGAGTATATTTATTGCCTACATCAATAAAGGTAAGTAATCCATTACTACATTTAAAAGCTGACCGTTGAAGGCCAGAAGGACCCAATTTCCTTTCAAGTGACTAGTTTACAACCCACTAGGTATGACCATATCATCTTATGGTCCAAGGTTGTGTCCTAGACAACTCAATGATGACAGAGAGGAAGGGTGTGGGGGAGGTAGTGGAGGTAATTAAGGACAAGCACTAATAATACTTTAACGGTGATCTAAGAAGATAATATAAGAAACACATAGTTATGTCTTATTGGCAATTAGTCATATACCTATTTTGCTACAAGGAAAGCTGGTAAATTTGTTCATTATTTCAGGGGTCTTAAATTCTATTATTTTAGAGGAAAGGTACAGTGAAGGACAACTAACTGTGAGCAGTCTATCCCATAATATGTTGTTTGGAAGCCTATGACAAGCAATTCATATTTTTCTCTCCAACATTGAACAAAATCAGCAAGCATGGCTATCATAAACAGCCATCTGACACATTAATTAACATTCCATTAGAGAAACAAATAGGTAAGTATAATTTTCAGTAGGGTATTCTGAATTTCTGCAGCTGAAAAATTCTAAAGAAACAATAGAATGTACTGTAATGTTCACTTTCATCTAATTCTGGTTCTTTTTTCTTTTTTTTCATTCCCTTGGGGTTTGTATAGATTTTACACTGGGATACTTTAGTTATTTTCAGTGAGCAAGCATAGAAGACCCTCCATGTTCATAGGATCCAAAACTCTACATTGAAATTCTTGTTAGGTCAAGTATTCTTATAGATGACAAATATGATATCCAGAGAGCAAATTATTCAAAATTATATAACACCCTTTGATCTTCTGATTATGCAAGGTGAGGGTGTTTCTACTTTTATGTTCTGACTTATCTGTGAACCTGAATGCTTTGAGATTTTCTAAATTTAGAGTACAAAACAATAAGGGGACATGAGAGTAAGTACACCAAAAAATCAAAACATAGCTATAGTCAGTGCCCAA
Organism: Taxidea taxus jeffersonii; assembly: GCA_003697995.1. Lineage (NCBI taxonomy): Eukaryota > Metazoa > Chordata > Mammalia > Carnivora > Mustelidae > Taxidea > Taxidea taxus. The sequence goes on from RCUC01160797.1 coordinate 13,664, forward strand.
ACTATGTTAAGCTTTTTATAATTAAGATTTGCCTAATGACTATTAAATAGTTAGTGGCCAAAGAAATTAGAAAAAGAACAACAGGAGAAAAAAACAGAAAGAGAGAGAATGCTGAACTTCATTTGTTTTGATTCCAAAAATCTTTTGTGAAACATGTATAAAAAAGCTTTCGCATGTACAGGAAGAGACTGTATTCATATTTATAATTTCAAACTCACCTTAGCTTAGGAGAGTTTTACAACAAAATAAAATAAAATAGAAAACCATATGCTGACTCATATGTGTAGAGTCAAAAAGTCATGGGAAGGTTGGAATCTTTAGGAAAGACAGATATTACATTAACTTCTTTCTCACTGGAATATTTTGATGATGCTGACTAGTGTTACCTTCTTTATTTTTTGAGTTTTAGTTTTGTTTTTGAAATCAGAAGATAGTAGTCAATAAAAACAAAACCAAATAAGACATGGTGCCTTTTTTGTCAGGTCAGAGACAAAAATGTATCTACGAAACATGTATCTACAGGCCATGGCATATATGTTTCATTTCAGGTATGCAGGTTGGGAAAGGTCACTTTATTTATAGAGAACAGGACCTGTGTGATACACTTCTGTCTTCAGGAGCAAAAGCAGTATTGGAAAAATATAGGGGCTCCTTCCTCCTCCTGGTTAATTCTGTTTACTCTTTTCAGAGCCTGGTCCCTCTGATTATCTGAGAGGAAGAAATTAAGTATGGTCTAAGACTTAAACACCCATCAAGCTGTTCCAAGAGACTTTTCTAAGGCTTTGGTATGCCTTAAATTTAGGGTCCTCAAAAGAAATAAAACTAAGTTCAAATAAGAGCTTTTAAAATTCCATATTCCTCTCTAATTGGCAGGAAGTAAATTAAATATCTTTTTTTAAAAAGACTGTATTTATTTATTTGACACAGAGAGAGATCATAAGTAGGCAGAGAGGGAGGGGGAAGCAGGTTCCCCACTAAGCAGAGAGCCCTATGCGGGGCTCAGTCCAAGGACCCTGAGATCATGACCCGAGCCGAAGGCAGAGGCTTAACCCGCTGAGCCACCCAGGTGCCCTATAAATTAAACATCTTGAGACCATTAGTACTTGATGATGAGTCAGCTGAGAATCAAACAAGATAAAAATCCCAGAGAGGGTTGATAGGTTGATAGCTGAGGACTTAAGACAAAGCAATTTCCCAGGAGAATAATTTCTTCAATCTGAAAACAGACCCAGATGTCACAACACATTACCCACTACTGTCTACCCCTTGTGTCACTTAGATCTATTTGTATATATTCTGGGAGTAGCTTCTCCAGGATGCTTGAGCCTCTTTGGGGGGAAAAACAAACAAACAAACAATCAGACAAACAAACTTATGAGAAGAAAATTTGTGCAAAACAACTCTAACCCTTACAGATAGAGCTGGTGATAAGACCATAACTGATTCTCAGTGTTTCTTCCTCTACCTTAATTTCTAGATCTCCCCAGCTTTTGTTCACTCCTCTTTTTTTGTTCATTCCTTTCGGAATGAATCCGAAAGATTCATTCTAGAAATAAGGTCATACTGTGTTCTTATAGAACGGGATTCCCATGGTAGCAATACGTTTCTAACTATAATACTATGCATATTTTCTAGAAATACAGGAGTAAAATCAAGTTGACTAATATCAGTTCACCTCATATACTGGATCTTTTGGCTAAATGAGTTTCCAAATTTTATAAAATAATATAGAACAAAAAATTTTACAGGTGACTCCAGTAGAATTCTTTGGCTTTATTTCTTATCGCTTTCTCTTTATCTCTTGTTTCCACTTACAACTTCTTTTCCAGTAATAAAGAACAAATGGCAGTATCTGAAAACACCATCATTTTTCTCATCTCTATGCAAAACTCCCTCTTAGAGCCTTTCTTTAAGACTATGATGTAATGTTAATTTCTTCAGATTATTTTCCCCAATATCCTTATGACCACTCTTCCCTGAATTTCTTCATGTGTCCTGACATATCTCTTGGCATTTTTCTAATTGTATTATAATTTCATTATCTCTCTACACCTGGAGCTTTCTGAAAACAGAACACTTATCTGATTAGTTATTGTATTCCCAACACCTTGAGCATTTTCTAGCATAAAGAAAGTATCTGGTTAGTAGTTGTAAAATACAGAAATGACTGTTAATTTAAATGACAGATTACCTTTTACCAAATCAAAGGTGTATCAAACAAATACTAGGGGTCTAATCTAGAGTAACTGTCTGAACTTTATTTTTCAAAATAATCTTTTAAATAATCAGTAAAGATAAAAAAATCACACTTTTGGAGAGGCTGATTTTGTAAGTTCGAAGTAAGAGCAGTGATGATTGTGATACAGATTTTGACCACCCAAACTTATAGATACACTGGCCTAGAGGTCTCAGGGAAAATAACTAAAAAACAACAACAAAGACAAAAAACCTCTCCCATTCAACCAGGTAAAGTAGTATAATTGGCAGTTGGAGTTATGAAGAAGAAAAGGAGATCTAAATCCTGAATCATTATTTTTATTATAGAAGGTCAAATCTACTTACAACAAAAATACAAGTTAAAGTTAGTTGGTAAAATGCAAAAGGTAAGCCAACTTCACATTCTTATACCTGTAAATTTAAGTACTTTTCTTTTTGAAAAGTTGATTTAGCAAAAATTTATTGAAAATTTCCATTGTTGTTTGTTATGTTTTAGCCATTGAAGAGTTCATAATTATATAAAGGATTTTAATTGCTAGGTTGCTGCTCGATATATTACATTTAAGATTTTATTTTCTGTTAATTGCACACTGAGACAAATTTTTGAAGTGGCATACATTTTCAAACTCTAAAAGGTAAACATTTTATATAGGATTCAGGTACATTTCCATCAATTCCTCTTTTCTGATGGTGAGGCATATATAAGGCAGCATTTTCCAGATAAACTTGTAACTTGATTTCTGTTAAGCTTGAATTCTTTCCTTACTGCCCTTCTAAGAAAGAAAATAATATGTTTTTTTCTAGAGGAAAACAGTCCTAAAAATGGGGTGTTTTTCAAACCTGGCTTTGAACAGGAGACACACTTACAAGAATAACCATCCAGAGTGAAAATACCTTGACATATATGAGCCTCTTCATTTCTCAGCCACTGGGAGTAGACATGGAGCTGAGATATCTCCAGGGAAAAGTGAAATGCTGTAGGTGTTAATATTTCTATTTCTTTAGTATCACTCAGTTCTAAGTAAATGGCCATCAGGCTTTAAGTTAACTTTAGTACATAAAGTGCCGTCTCTACATGTAATGTCTTCGGGAGTTAAAAAAATATATATCCCAAGGAAATTTTTTTTCTCGGAAGAACAGATCTCACATGCTACCTTGAATTATTCAAACTACCTTGAATTGCCAATAAATTAAAACAAACCTGTAAATATGTGGAAAATTGGCTGGAGCCACTCAGATGTCAGTATTATCTTCGTCCCTTTTCAGTGCATTTTATTCTCCTGCCATATACTGGCATGTTACGTGCATCTGTCCTTAGGCAAGCAATCATTTAGCATGGTGCCATGCTCGTATATTACTATAAACCCCAAGTAAGTAAATGGGAAATAGGAGTAGAATTTATGATGAATCTTCAAATTCCTCATTTCATTACTTTTGGTTTATCATCGCAGGCTTCAAATGACTTTCTTGCATCTAGTTTCTCCCCAGTTTATTTCCTCTTTTAGCCATAGGCAGATTAATCTTTATAAAACTTCACTTTAATCATGTCACCTCATACTCAAGAACATACATGACAATCCATTGCTTATAAACTAAAGAATATGCTATCTTATTTCTTGGCTGTTGCTTTAGTCACACCATTTATTCATTCAGATAATGCATTCTTATTGAACCTCCACTGTGGCTGATTAAAAAACATGGCCACAGTATTTTGCAGCCCCTTCCATTAAGAAGTAGAGATGGTTTCCCCATTCTTTGAATCTGGGCTTGTGATGCAACCCATTTGGATCAATTCATGCAGTAGAAGTGATACTGCACAACTTCTAAGGCCGGGCTTTTAGGAGCTTCACAGATTCTGTCCACACTCTCTTGGAATGGGGCCCAGAAAACACCACATAAACTGGAGGCGAAAGTCCATGTGGAGGATATATGATATATTTTAGCTGATGGACAGTACCAGTTGCTATGCAAGAGTCAGGTCATCTTGGACTTCCAACACAGCCAACTCTCCTTCTAAGCAGAGCCATAGGAGTAAGTATAGGTGAAGTCAACAAAAAAAGCTGCCCACTCCACCCCCTAAATTGTGATGATCATAATAATATAATTCTATGTGTATCCACTTAGTATTTGTTGATAAGTATTGGTAGTTTGTTATGTAGCAAAATAGTTGATGCATTAAGCATGTGGTAGGTAAATCTTTAGCTGCTACGTATTCATTAATACAAAAGATAGATAAGAACATTGATTTCATCACACTTAAAGCCTTGCAAGCAGAAAATGGCCAAAATACATACATGCACAAGAAAATACCATATCAAAGCATATCACATAGTGAGAGATTTTACATAGGGAATTGGAACAGGACAAGGTAAAAGATAAACATCAGAGCTAAGGAAAGCCCATTCTGAGGTGCTGTAACAAATCAGAAATCAAGCACTACATCAAGTCTGTAAGACTTTTGGTTAAGTGAGATTTGTTTCTCTTATTTGTTGTTTTTGTTTTGTTTTGCTTTGTTTTTAAGAAATCTGAATACTTTTAAGTGGAACATGTTCTCTTGGACCACAAGCTCCCTCAGCGCCTGATATCTTACATCTAGATTCTTCATGTCTTCATCCAGCTTACCCTAAGTATGCCTTGTGTCTTACATCCTCTGGTTTGTACCATTCTCCCTACTTAGGTCAGGGTGTTTCACTCTCTCCACCTCTAACATCTCTGCTCATCCTTTAAAACTCAGTTCAAATCACATTTGTTTCAATAAAGCCACCTTCTACTTTCCAAAGCCTTCCCTCAAAGGGGTATTCTCTCTTCAAAATTATAAAGTGGAGATCTCATTTCTCAGTGGGGGACATAATACCTATCCTGGTAGTTCCGGTGAATGTCAGAGGTAATTATATAAAGTGTTTAATGTAGCTCTTAGCACGGGGCACAATTAAAAGAAATGATAGAAATTGTCATCATCATCATCATCATCATCACCACCATCAATTCTTTCATCATTATATTGTTTATTCATTCAAACATCATTTATTTAGTGTCTTTAAGGTACAAGTTATAGTACTAGTTTTCGGGAAGACAGGAATGAGTGATGTTGTATGATGCTATCCGTCATAGGTTAATGATCACAATCTGTGCAACACTTAGGCTTAGGTATCTGAGACCCTATCATGGGCCCAGTGTTTTGGAGGACCCTTATCCATGGGTCCTCCCCATGAGGCCAGCAGTCCACAGGTCCAGGAAACATTGCTCACCCAATACAGCCCTTCTAGGCCAGTGCTTCTCAAATATCTGTGGTGAAGAACCCATTTTTTTGTCTCCTCTAATTTCCAATCTGCTATTACACAGGTGTATGCATACCTGTGTAAAATATAATAAAATATAATAAAAATGAATCACTAGAGGAATTAAATCTAAAAGGCTAACATATAAAATGCAACCCCCCTTTTTATCATTCAACGGGAATTAAATTAGCTCACCAAATTACTACAAAAGGGTCTTAACTTGTACATCCATTTATGTCCTTATCTTGTCACAGACCAGTCACAAACTCTTTTCAAACTGATAGTAGTCTGCAGAATGCATTTGGGGTAGCCTTGTAATAAAACTATGTTCCGAGGACCCCAGAATTCCATCTCCACATAAGCAAAAAGTAATAAATGTTTGAGGTAAGTAACCATGGTGGAAAGGCAAAAAGTAAAATGAATTTACAAATTATTACCAAAGTGGAAACAGCAGGATATCAATTATGGCCTCTAACATTTATTTGACTCTCATTATTAACCTTTATTAATGCAATTTTTTTTTAAAGATTTTATTTATTTGTTTGACAGACAGAGATCACACAAGTAGGCAGAGGCAGGCAGAGAGGGGAGGGGAGAAGCAGGCTCCCTGCCGAGCAGAGAGCCCGATTCAGGACTCAATCCCAGGACCCTGGGATCATGACCCGAGCCTAAGGCAGCGGCTTAACCCACTGAGCCACCCAGGCATCCCTAACACAAATATTTTTTATGCCTCTGAGATGTGGCAAGAATTGATATGTGTTTATGCTTAGAGCAGCACTAGCAAAAATGAGCAATTTGAGGACTGTCTTGCTTCCAAGATCCTGCTCTTTACCATGCACCATTCCCATCATTTTCCCATTTTTTTACTGTGTCTATGCCTCAGACACACTCTTAGCTTCCCATATAATCTGAAAATAAGAGCTGTACATTTAGTCCTTAGGATTCCTAATATTCAATACTCTGTTCTTTTCAGAGAGCACTTAATGTGAGACTGTAAAACAACATAAGACTGTGGTTCCCAAACTATGCACTAATGCATCATTGGGGACTGTGATGAATTCACAGATCACCACAGGATATTTTAAATATCCCAGAAAAGCACAGCAATATCTGCTGGACACATAGGCACTATTAGCTCCAGGTTGTTTTCAATTTCAAGATGATATCACTACCTTCCTTCTTGTGACACTATAACTTTGTGAACTTTTTTGAGATTGCTGGGATAAAAAATTAACCGTATGGAAATCAGTGTAGAACAGAAATTAGGGTTGTGATATCAAACCAGATTCTCAGTTTTGAGAAGCTATGCAATACCCAACAGGGTACCCATCTTATTAGTAGGTAATTATAGCTTTGTAAGAATGAAATATTTTTTCGATTTATGTCTATTATTTTTTAAGTTGCTGCTAAATTCATAGGGTATGCTTAGCAAAAGTCTTGGACATGTACTTAACAAAAATGTGTATTCCATTTTGCTCTGGCCAAAGACACCATGTACAAATTAGTTGAACATTAAGGGCTCCAGGAACAAAGAAAGTTTGAGAGCCTCTGGTATAAGATGTTTAAATGCCATCTTTGGGATTTGGGATTTGGCCACACCATCTCTATTGCAACTGCTCAGCTCTGCAAGAATAGTGCAAAAGCAGCCATAAACAGTATATACATCAATAAGTGTGGCTATGCTCTGATAAAGCTTTATTTGCAAAAGCAGGAGGTTGGTCAGATTCAGCACATGGGCAAGTTTGTCATCTCTGTTCTAAGTTATGAGAGAGTACAAATCTAAATGAACTGGGATAATAGCACAACTGGACTTAGGTTTGAGGATGTCAAAAAGACTTTGTAAATAAGTGAAGGTTGAAAAACATAAAGCTAATAACTGATTTTCATTGATTCAGTCAATATTGAAAGTTATATTGCTGGTAAACTATGAACAAAACACTGATTTGGGTAAAATCTAGTGATTCACTAGTGAATATGGAATATTGATTCTCTACTCATGGTAGTTCCTTCTACACTAAGGGAGGTCCTTCTTCTCTTTGTCCTCTCAATTATTCCTTTCAAGAAAAGAGCGGTGATTTAGTATGATTGGTGATTCCGGAATGAAAAGATGGGTATGTATAGTTTAGACTCTTTCTCTCCCATTATATTTGGGAATGAGTTGCTCCAGTAAGTTTTGATTCTGTGTAGGGGTGTATGTGTTTCCAGAGAGGGGGAGAAAAAACCACCATGACTGTGTAAGGCTTCCTTGTTTTGGGAGTATGTTTTAAAGGGTTCATACACCTATAGATATAAGCCATGTCCTTCAGCTCAATATTTACCAATGATAAAGGTAATATTTTGGCCTCCATAAGCCTTACTCCTTTGTCTTATTTCTCAATCAGTCTATAACTCAAGTGACAAAGACGGGTGCTCTATATCAGCCTGACCTTAGAGTTGAGTACAATACACATAGATAATGTTCCCATAGAACCATAGGAGGAGGTAAACATTTCTTGAGAAGAGTAAAGAATTATATACTGTTGAGGACTAGGGCTGAAAAATACTTAGCCAACAAGGAATAAACCAGATGGATCTAATCTACTCTTGGAAGAGGAAGGTAGTGGCAATGCTCAGAAATTTACTCCCTAAGTAACATTTGTATTGATGTAAAAAGGGTAAGTGCATTCTTTAGGCCAGACTGAAACTGAATAGCTTTCTGAGCTTAAGCAGTAGCATGTGCAAAGCCCTTGATAAAAAGTAGTGCATCATATTCTAGAATCAGTCTGCCTCAAAACATAAGAAGGGATAAGAAATGAGAGATGGTGCTGGACAGGAGAAGAAACCAATTTATGAGGAGGCTTGTAGGCAATTAAGTAATGTAGGTGTTATTTAGAGAACAAAGGGAAGCTCTTCTGGGTTTTTAAACTACCTAGTAACATTACCAGAGAGATGTTTTTAATTGGAAGAAAAGGCTTTAATTAAGAATGATAGTGGACACTGACTGAGGATTTAGGAACCCAGTAAGTAATTCTTAAACCACCATAATCTCCTTGTTCCTTTTCATATACCCTGATGACTGTGATTTATATTTCACTGAGAAGATAAAAAGAGAAAAGGAAAGAAAAGAAAAACGAAGAGAAAAGAAAAGAAAGGAGAAGAGAGGAAAAGAAAAAAAACTTGCACACACTTCCATCATCACCTTTTAAATTGCATGAGTCAGTATCAGTATCCTTTGCCTCCCCACTAGGTATGCTGGAAGGAAGGTCCCTCCTCTCATCCAAGGCTAAGTCCTTTACCTGTTCATTAGACCTAATTTCCACACCTTCCATTAACCATCAGCCCTTTCCTTTATCTGCTTCCTTCATTAACAAACTTTAGAAGAAGTCTACGTATTATTACCCATCTTCAGTTCTCTCTTCAGCTTCTTTAATTCTCACCAATATATTCTAATAGCTATCAGAGGCACCAAGAGTTTTCACACACACACACACACACACACACACACACACACACACACACACACTCCATTCTTATTTGACCTATCAGTATTTGGAAAAATTGAATCAAATATCCTGAAATAGGTTTTTTCCTTGGTTTCTGCAATTCTGTTTCCTCTTACCTTCTGTTATTGGCTGATCTTTTGACTCATTTTCCAAATCTTTAAATATTAGATTGCCTCAAAGATTAGTCCTTAGATCTTTTTCTTTCTTCCCTTCCCCTTTTCCTCTGCTCCCTTCCCTATTCTTTCCTTTTCTGCTTAAATACACTTTCTTGTGGTTCTCAGCCACTCTCCAGGCTTCACATAGAGCCTGTTTTGTTGTTGTTGACTTCCAGAAAATCAGTCTTCTGAATACTAAATCCATGTGCCCAACTGCTCACAGAAAACCTGCTCTCAACTGATCACCTATCTCCCCTATAAACTATAAAATTTCACTTTCGTAGAGTTATTCAGTAAATAGAAATTTCATTATCTTAACTTTTGACCAAATTTTCTTGTTGTCCTTCACTTCCCTGTGTGTCTCTCACCCACATCCAGTCCATTCCAAATCCTTTCCGCCATGCCTTCAAAACATGACTAGAATCAAATGACTTCTCATTTTTTTAATAATTACCACTATCAAAAATTCAAAAATAACAGAATAAAAATAATGAATCACTGAAGTATTAAATAGTAAATTTTTATTCTGCACACACCAAAAGACTAGGCATATTTTAACCAAAAAATGAAGTGAGGCTCAGTGGTATATTGTAATAAAGCAGCTTATATAGTAGGAAAGTAGTGACTATTCTTCATAGTGATTTTTATAATTTTAGTATTTTATATTAAATTATAATAAGTGGTTATTAGTTACTTCATGTCAATCTTTGAGAACAGTTAAGTTTCACTTATGATTTTCAGAGACATAAGCAAAAGATGATCCACGTCAAGTTAGCCTTGCAGAATAATCTAAACTAAGTTTTGCTTATATGACTAATCTGGTTTTGCCTTTTCAGAGAATTTTCAAGGCTAGTCTCTGTTTTTTATTTTAACATCATCATGTCTCAAGCTAGTTCTCAGGTCTTTCTGGACCATTGCTATAGTCTCCTATTGTTGTCCCTGTTTCTATCCTTGCCTTTCTACATCTATTCTATCTCTTTCAAAATCTATTAATCCAGAATAATATGTGAAAAAGTGAATAGAACTGTGACATTCTTTTGCTCAAAACCTTAAATGACTTTCCAGTTTACTTGGAGTAAAGTCTAAACACCTTCCTCTTATCTACAACACCTTCCATGGTCTAGCTCCAACTTGTCAATCTAGCCACGTATCTTCTCATCCTTCAACCTCTCTCAGTGCACTGCTGTTCTGCTGGGATCCTGGATGCTCCATAGACACAATTCTTGCCTTAGTATCTTTACACAAGTTGTTCTATTTTTCTGAATTCTCTACTCTCACATATTTGCATGTCTCACTCACTACTATTCAATATAATGTGTTTTTTTTTTCTTTTCAATTTCTGATTTTGTTTTCCTTACTCTTCATGAAAGGAATTATTTTTTTTTAAATTATTCAGAGCACAATTACAAATTAAACACAAAACACATGCATGTACACATATACTAATATACTATTCTTGACCTACTAAATTGATTTCATTCCTTCTTAATTTGTAGGTTGAAGATTACTACTATATGAAATGGTATGTATGTAGTGGTCATTCTTTATCATATTTATCTACTTTAGTCTTTCAGTAACACTTTTCTTCAGTTTATATATGTTTGTATTTATTTACTATACTTACTTCCACTTCACTAAAATGCACACTCATGATTGCAGGAGCTCTGTTTTGTTTAGAACTGTATATTCAACATCTATTACAATGGCAGACACTTAGTAGTCACTCAAAAGACATGTGTTGATAAATACTTCAGGGATGAACATATTTATGAAATATGGAGTTAGCTATCACAAAATTTGTGTTGGACTACATTTGAGGCATGAAGAAGAAGAAAGTTTTAAGGATTTGGTTTATGATTCTGGCTTATTCATTTAGCCAAATCGTGGTACTGTTCCCTATAGAAGAATACCCTGCTTGAGACAGAGTATTTACAGGAAAAAGCACAATTTCAGTTTTGGACTGATTGAGGTTGAGCTCTTTAGAACATCTACGTGAAGACACCAAGCCCTGAATCACCTGAATAAAATCTGCACAGGTCCCATTCAAGACATTCAAATTCAAATATTCAGGTTTGATATGTCATTTTTATGTTATCTTTTTCTCTCCCCTATCTTTTTTCTCTGCAACTTTTTTCCTTAAGCCACACATGTAAGAATATAGATTATCCTCTCTTCCACATAGCCTGAAGCACGAGATTATACTTTCTCATTGTAGAAGCCACATAAGATCATATTTTAAAACTTTAGAAAGAGATTAAATTCCCCACAATTTCCTTGACAAAGCATATTGACAAAACATTACTGTCAGAGAGATATTTGACTTTTTTTTTTAACTCAGAAATTGGATGGGGGCAGATATGGGATAATACAGAGCCAGAAACTTCTCTATCTATTGATATGAATATCACTGAGGGAAATCAGTGCTGTGACAGAAACTGAAGCTCTCAGCTTCCTGGCCAGAGGGGTCCTAGAGAGGGATTATAAGCAAGTCAAGCAATGGCAGCCTTGAGTATAATAAGCCAAGAGGCCCTCAAGCCCAGCACTGCCTCTCAAGTTATGCCCACCTCTTGCTTTCAGTTTGCTTTTAATTAAACACTAAAGACAGCAAAACAATACAAATAAAATGTTTTATTGAGAAGGACTTGAGCAACATTCCCTAAATGCTCAAAAACAGTAGTTATGCATTACAGGAAAATTTAATTTTGGGTTAAAGTGTTTGAGAATTGTAGAGTTAAGTAGAGGTTGACTTCAAGATTCTTCAATATGTGATAATGTGCATTTTATTTCTCCAAGAAAATTATCTAGCATTCAGGTGATACAAAACCTTTTTGACAATGAATAATTTTTACCAGAAAACATCTCAAAATATGATTCTTGGGACATATTGAGACATGTTGACATAGATTGTTTTCTGATGACTGTTATATTAAAAATTACATATTTGTAAATAGATATATCACCAAGAAAGACCCAGATTATGGCAGGAAGAGAACCAGAATCTACTTCTCATTCTCCTAAGTTTCACTGTGAACATTGTGGTTATTTTATTTGTAGAAATATAACAGTCATCATAGGTTAAAGAATTACAAAGAAGAAAATATTATATTCTGCAGTATCACAGAATTTTTATGGATCTGAGGACATCTAAATTTTGAGGATCTTCCTTGTCAAGTTAAATTTCTTCCCATGTCCTCTTATTCACCTCTTTTTCTGACTTTTAAACACTGCAGAGTCACTGCTTTTCCTGCTTAGTGAAGGAATTATTGTCAACAGACTACTTCAATTCTCACAATTGAAACAGAAATTAAAGACTTCCTCTATTGTTTTTAAGTTTCATACATGACCTCTAAAATCAAAGTTCAAACCTTGTGTTATTATCTATAGCTAGAAGCTTAGAGGCTCTGCTGAGGGCAAATTATCCTTATTTCAATCAAGGCAGACTCTCTTACCACCAAAGCCACCACATTCATAGGATAGATAAGAAGAGCAGAAATACCACTTGTGTGTTTGCACAATATTTTGGTTGGCCAGACCCAAAAGCATCCTTTAGAGACAGAAGGGATCTGGTTGCAGAAACAAGGGGAGATCACAGGATTCTGAAGGAGTTTATTGTTGTTATAAATACTTCTTAACAGTGCAAGGATAAGAGCTTAAATATATCCATTATTAGAGTGCTTGGTTTATTTTAGACTGGGGAGGTTGAGGGTAGAGAACTACATTTTACACCACTTGTCACTTGTCACAAAAGGCATGTTTGCATTTATAATTGAAGAAAAAACAAAGTGGGAATGTTAATACATCTTTCCATTTTTCTCCCAAGATTTTATTTATTTGTTTGACAGAGACAGTGAGAGAGGGAACATAAGCAGGGGGAGTGGGAGTGGGAGAAGCAGGCTTCTCACTGAGCAGGAAGCCCAATGCAGGGCTTGATCCCAGGACCCTGGGATCCTGACCTGAGATGAAAATAGATTGCTTAACAACTGAGCCACCCAGGTGCCCCCATCTTTCCATTTTTTAACCCAACTTATAAAATCCCTGAAATAGAGTAGGTGTCTGATGGTAGCTTTTTAATTTTTCATTGCTAGCTTTAAAGCAACTGACAGATCTTCAAAGTCCATATTTTTAAGTAAAGCTAAACAAAGAGAGTAAAGGGGAAATTTAGTGTCTTTTTTTAAAACTTTTTAAAAATATTTTATTTATTTATTTGACAGACAGAGATCACAAGTAGGCAGAGAAGCAGGCAGAGAGAGAGGAGGAAGCAGGCTCCCTGCTGAGCAGAGAGCCCGATGCGGGGCTTGATCCCAGGACCCCGGGATCATGACCTGAGCCGAAGAAAGGCAGAGGCTTTAACCCACTGAGCCACCCAGGCGCCCCAGTGTCTTTCTTTTTTAAGGTGAGTGTTGGGGGTGATGGTGACTGGTGAGATGTGTAGTTGTGAAGAAAGTAGATAGATGTCATTGTTGTAATGTTATAAGCGATATGATGATGGTTGATATGCTATAAATACTATAGGATATTAAAAATAGTAACTTTTTAAAATCATACTAAGTCTTAAGTTAGTTGCTCTGTAGGAATTATCTTACTGAAAAAAACAGAACCTTTGACAATTTATATTTGTGTATCCAACTATGCCACACAAAGTTAACCAGAGACAGAAATCTGGAAATATGCAACATTCTACTTGAGTGTTCAGCTGATACTGATCAGCACTTTCATGTGAGAAAATTGCACCAGACTGAGAAAAGAGCCACCTGGAAGTCTTAGCAGGAAAAGTGCCTAGCATTTACACAATGCCTCAAATACTATTGATTTCACCAGCCAGACTGGAAGACCTCATAATTCATGGGACATTGGGTAGAACCCATATATTCTTTTTGTCTCAGTAGATGGGGCAAATAGTCTTAGAGGGACCATAACTCTAGTATTAAGTATACCAATAAGAGTTTTCAAAAATCTAGTTTATAAGAAGATAAAATTTAAAAATATATATCTAATATCCAATTAAAAGTCACAGAAGTGTAGTCCAAGATGGTGGTACAAAAATCCTAGTCATCTCATCCCATGGGCACATCACATCTATAGCTACATATGAAAAAGTAAGCCCTCTGAAAATGACTTGAAAATTAGTTAAACACCTCCTTCAAAACAAACAGTAAAAGGACTGCTTTGAAATGGTAGGAGAGGCAGAAGTGTTAGGAGGGCAGTCTCACCAAGAAGCCCTTTCCTGGCATGACATCCCACAATCACAAATACACAACTTCTCCCTGAGAATCAAGGAGTCTGTGCTCTACTACATGAGGTCCAACCCTTAGGACTGAGCCCAGTCTTAAAATGTCTGGTTTTGAAAACCAATGGAGCTCCGGTCCAGGAAAAACAAAGGGCTGTAGGGAACCTAGATACTTTTGTTAAAGGATCCCAAACAGACTCATTCACCACGGGGACCAACACAAAGACAGAAGTTTTAAAAGCACCTACAGAGTACGTAGAAATAAATTTGATAATTTTAAACCATCTGCTGGAGGAACAGGGGCCTGTCAACATTGTTGTGTTCTCCCTCTACCTTGATAATATCAGCAGGGTACCTTGGCCTTGCACTTTCCCATGGTCCTGTTAAAAATGGCAGGTGTGTCCTAGCTCTGTATTCTCCCATGGTCCTGTGACAGCTAGCAGCCATGCCCCAGCCCTGTGCTCTCCCACTATCTCTCTAAAGTGACAGGTAAATGAACTCTACACAGGAGATGCTTCTTAATCACCTGGCTCTGGTGACTAGGAGGGCTTGCATTCATGGGTCCCAGGGGACTGTAACAATCAGAAATAATTCTTGGCAGTCTACCACTTACTGGGCATGGCATGGCAGACTGATACACATCCCAAGTCTTTCTGTGCAAAAGGCCAATTAATTTGTCCTGAAGCTTTAACCTGCAGACAGACTTCAGGTTTTCTGCACAGCTGAAGGCAAAACAGCTGTTCTCAGAGACTGTAGGCTGGAGAACACCTATCTTTGTGCTCTCCCTTGGCTTCACCATAGCTTACAAGTACCTCTGAGAAAAGAGCTATACATTTGTCTGAAGCCTAAGGTTTATATCTGTTGCCCAGGAGACATCTTCTGACTGCCTGGTCTAAAGGCCAGCAGGGTTTAAAATTACAGTCCCACAGGACTGTATATATGTGCATAATTTAAAAGTGGCTGCCTGAGAGCCTTGATTTCCTATCACCCTGAAACTAGGTGCTGACTGAGACTCCCTCCCTTTAGAATATTAGCAAGTCTTGGCATACCCTCAACACCTGCAACCTATCAGTAAATCAGTCTGCTTTGATATTCATAAAAGCTTCAAGAGATAAGCAAGAGCGAGGGCAAGGTTCATGTCCTACATATGGCCACTCCTTCAAGACTCAGAGAGGTGGCTATTTCATATAATACAGAGAAACAGAAAATCAAGAAAAATAAGAAAACAGAGGAATCTATTCCAAATAAAAAATATATATATAATAAATTATCAGGCAAAATAAAATAAAACAAAACAACAACAACAATAGCAACAAAACCTTCATGAACTAGAGAGAAGAAATTTACCTGATACAAAATTCAAAGTAATGGTCATAAACATGCTCACCAAATGGGAAAAGAAAGGTTGAACACTGCAACAACTTCAACAAAAAGAAAATGTAAGAAAGCACCAAACAAAAGTCAAAGAACTGAATAATATAATAACAGCAATGAAAATTACACTAGTGATGTTTAAAGGCAGACTAGATGAAACAGAAGAAAGAATCAGTGAGCTTCAAGACAGGACAGTGAAACTCACCCAACAAAGCAGAAATATTTTTAAAGAATTTTTTAAAGATTTTATTTATTTATTTGACAGAGCAAGAGAGCATGCAAGCAGGGAGAAAGGCAGGCAGAAGGAAAGGGAGAAGCAAGGTCCCTGCTTAGCAAAGAGACAAATGCAGAACTCAATCCCAGGACCCTGGGATCATGACTTGAGCTGAAGGCAGATGCTTAACTGACTGAGCTACACAGGCATCCCTTTAAAAAACTGTTAAAAAATGAAGATAGCTTAAGGATAACATCAAGGGGAATGACATTCCCATTATAGGGATCCCAGAAAGAGGAGAGAAAGAGAGAAAAAAAAAATATTTGAAGAAGTAATGGCTCAAAACATCCCTAACCTGGAGAAGGAAACAGACATCAAAAGCCAGGAATCCCAGGGAGTTTCAAATAAGAAGAACCCAAAAAGGGCCAAACCAACACACATTATAATTAAAATGTCAAGAGTTATTTCAGAGTTGAGTTTGAGAAGTTCTTTATAGATCTTGGATAACAGTCTTTTATCTGTACTGTCATTTGCAAATATCTTCTCCCATTCCGTTGGTTGTCTCTTAGTTTTGTTGACTGTTTCCTTGGCTGTGCAGAGGCTTTTTATGTTGATGAAGTCCCAAAAGTGTATTCTTTCTTTTGTTTCCCTTGCCTTTAGACATGTCTTGAAAGAAGTTACTTTGGCCAGTGTTGAAGAGGTTACTGTCTATGTTCTCCCCTAGGATTATGATGGATTCCTGTCTCACATTGAGTTCTTTCATCCATTTTGAGTTTATCTTTGTATATGGTATAAGGGAATGGTCTAGTTTCATTCTTCTATATGTAGCTGTCCAGTTTTCCCAGCACCACTTATTGAAGAGACTTTTTCTATTGGATATTTTTTCCTGATTTGTCAAAGGATAGTTGACCAAAGAGTTAAGGGTCCATTTCTGGAGTCTCTATCCTATTCCATTGGCCTATGTGTCTGTTTTTGTGCCAATACCATGCTGTCTTGGTGATCACAGCTTTGTAATATGGCTTGAAGTCAGGCGACATGATGCCCCCCACTTTGTTTTTCTTTTTCATTATTTCCTTGGTGATTCAGGGTCTTTTCTGGTTCCATACAAATTTCAGGATTGGTTGTTCTAGCTCTTTGAAAAATACCAGTGTTATTTTAATAAGGATGGCATTGAAAGTGTAAATTGCTCTGGGCAGGACAGACATTTTAGCAATGTTGATCCTTCCAATCCATAAGCATGGAATGTTTTTCCATATTTTTGTGTCTTCCACAATTTCTTTCATAAGCATTCTGTAGTTTCTAGAGTATAGATCCCTTACTTTTTGGTTAGGTTTATTCCTAGGCATCATGTTTTTTGGTGATATTCTGAATGGAATTAATTCCTTAATTTCTCTTTCTACAATTACATTGTTAGTGTATAAGAAAGCAACTGATTTCTGTGCATTGATTTTGTATCCTGCCACATTGCTGAATTGCTGTATGAGTTCTAGAATTTGGAAGTAGAGTCTTTTGGGTTTTCCACATAAAGTATCATGCCATTTGTGAAGACAGTTTGATTTCTTCTTTGCCAGTTTGGATGTCTTTTATTTCTTTTTGTTGTCTGATTGCTGAGGCTAGGACTTCTAGCACTATGGTGAACAACAGTGGTGAGAGTGGGCATCCCTGTTGTATTCCTGACATTAAGGGGAAAGCTTAATTAATAATTAATAATAATAATTAATAACGATATTCACTGTGGGTTTTTCATAGATGGTTTTTATGAAATTGAGGAATATTCTCTCTATCTTTATACTCTGAAGGGTTTTAATGAGGAATGGATGTTCTATTTTGTCAAATGCTTTTTCTGCATCAATTGAGAGGATCATATGGTTCTTGTCTTTTCTTTTGTTAATGTGCTCTTTCACATTGACTGATTTGCGAATGTTTAACCACCCTTGCATCCCAGGAATAAATCCCACTTGGTTGTGGTGAATAATCCTTTTAATGTACTGTTGGATCCTACTAGCTAGGATTATTTTGAGAATTTTGGCATTCATATTCATCAGGGATGCTGGTCTGTAATTCTCGTTTTTGATGGGGTCTTTGCCTGGTTTGGGGATCAGGGTAATGCTGACCTTATAAAAGGAGTTTGGGAGTTTTATTTCTGTTTCTATTTTTGAAACAGCTTCAGTAGAATAGGTATTATTTCTTCTTTAAGTGTTTGGTAGAATTCCCCTAACAAGCCATCTGGCCCTAGACTTTTGTTGTTTTGAGAGATTTTTTATTACTGCTTCAATTTTGTTACTGGTTATTGGTCTATTCAGATTGTCTCTTTCTTCCCATTTCAATCTTGATAGTTTGTAAGTTTCCAGGAATGCATCCATTTTTTTCCAGGTTGCTTAATTTGTTGGCATATAGTTGCTGGTAATAATTTCTAATAACTGTTTCTATTTCTTTGGTATTAGTTGTGATCTCTTCCCTTTCATTCATGTTTTTATTAATCTGGGTACTTTCTCTTTTCTTTTAGATGAGTTTGGCCAGTGCTTCTTGATCTTATTAATTCTTTCAAAGAATGAGATACTAGTTTCATTGATCTGTTCTACTGCTTTTCTGGTTTCCATTTCACTTATCTCTGCTCTAATTTTTATTATTTCTCTTCTCCTGCTTGGTTTAGGTTTTATTCTGCTGTTCTTTCTCCACTTCCTTTAGATATAAGGTTAGCTTGTGCATTTGGGATTTCTCTAATTTTCTGAGAGAGGCTTCCTTGGTTATGTATTTCCCTCTTAGGACCACCTTTTCAGTATCCCAGAGGTTTTGGACTGAAGTGTTTCCAAAAAAAAAATGGGCAGAAGACGTCAACAGACACTTCTCCAAAGAAAACATACAAATAGCTAACAGACCTATTACCAAAAAAAAAAAAAAATGCTCAACATCACTAGCCATTAGGGAAATAAAAATCAAAATCACAAGGAGATACCACCTTACACCAGTTAGGGTGGCAAAAATTAATAAGTCGAGAAACAACAAATGTTGGCAAAGATGTGTAGAAAGGGGAACCTTCTTAAACTATTAGTGAGAATGCAAGCTGGTACAGCCACTCTGGAAAACAGTATGGAGGATCCTCAAGATGTTAAAAATAGAGCTATCCTACAACCCAGCAAATGAACTACTAGGCACATACCCCAAAGATACAGATGTAGTCAAAATAAGGGGCACATGCACCCCAATGTTCATAGCAGCAATGTCCACAATAACCAAACTGTGGAAGGAGTGGAAATGTCCTTCAACAGATGAATGGATAAAGTAGATGTGGTACATATATACAGTGGAATATTATTCAGCCATCAGAAAGGATGAATACTCACCATTTGCATCGACATAGATGGAACTGGAGGGGATTATGCTAAGTGAAGTAAGTCAAGCAGAGAAAGACAATTATCATATGGTTTCACTCATATGTGGAACATAAACAATAGCACAGAGGACTGCAAGGGAAGGGAGGAAAATCTGAAGGGGGAGATATCAGAGAAGGAGATGAATCATGAGAGACTATGGACCTGGGAAATGAACTGAGGGTCTCAGAAAGGAGGGGTTGGAGGGAGGTGGTAACATGTGATGGGTATCAAAGAGGGCACATGTTGTGATGTACACAGGGTGTTATACATAACTAATGAATCATTGAACACTTCATCAAAAACAAATGATGTACTATACAATGGCTAACTGAACATAATAAAAAAATGAAATAAAAATAAAATAAAATATCAAAAGTTAAAGATAACATTGTAAAAGCAGCAAGAGAGAAATAACTTGTTACATTCAGGAGAATCCCCATAAGACCATCAGCAGATTTTTCAGTGAATAATTGCAAATCAAAAGGGAGTGGCCCAATATATTCAAACTGCTGAAAATAAAGAATATAACTTCCAATCAAGAATATTCTATCCAGCTAGATTATCATTCAGAATTGAAGGGGTGATGGAGTTTTCCAGTTAAGAAAAAGCTAAAGGAGTTCATCTTAAACTGGCCTTATGATAAATGTTAAAACTTAAGGATGAAAAGAAAAGGGATTAATTAGTAACTAGAAATTATATGAAAATATAAATCTCACCGATACAAGTAAATATACAGTAAAAGTGGATAAATCACTTATAAAGCTAATACAAAGTTTAAAAAACAAAAGTGATAAAAATAACTAACTTCAATAATCAGTTAAGGAATACATAAAATAAAAAGGTGTAAAATGTGACATCAAAAACAATAAAACATGAAAGGAGCTTAAAATGTAGTCTTAGAATGTGTTCAAACTTAAGTTGGTATCAATTTAAAATAGACTTATATATATTAGGATGTTATATGTGAGCCTCATAGTAACCACAAAGCAAACATATGGTAAATCCAGAAAACATAAGAAGGGAATCTGCACGACTCTAAAGAAATCCATTAAACCACAAAGAAAGACAGGAAGAGAAGAAAGGAACATAGAGGAACAGCAAAACAGCCAGAAAACAATTAACAAAATGACACTAAGTACTTTAAATGTAAATGGTCTAAATTCTCCAATCAAAAGATAGAGTAGCTGAGTGGATCATATACCATGATCAAGATGATCAAATGGGATTTATTCCAGAGATGCAAGAATGCTTCAACATCTACAAATCAATGTGATACACCACATTAACAAAAGGAAAGGTAAAACTCATATAATCATCTCAATAGACGCAGAAAAGGCAATTGACAAAATTCAACATCCATCTTTGATAAAAACTCTCAACAAAGTGGGTTTGACAATACCTCAACATAATAAAAGCCATATACGACAAGTCCACAGCCAACATCATACTCAACAGCAGAAAACTGAAAGCTTTTCCTCTAAGATCAAGGATAAGGCAAGGATGCCCACTTTAGATATTTTTATTCAACATAATATTAGAAATCATAGCCAAGACAATTAGGTAAGAAAAAGAAAAAAATAAATAAAGGCAAAAAGGCATCCATGTTGGAAAAGGTGAAGTAAGATTGTAAGTATTTGTGGATGACATGACTTTATATATAGAAAATCCTAAAGGACTCCACCAAAAATCCATTAGAACTAATAAACAAATTCAGTAAAGTTGCAGGATACAAAATCAGTATACAAAAATCTATTGCATTTCTATACACTATCAGAAAAAGTAGGGGCACCTGGGTGACTCAGTTGGTTAACCAGCTGCCTTCAGCTCTGGTCATGATCACAGGGTCCTCGGATGGAGCCCTAGGTCTTGTGCTCTGCTTAATGGGGAGCCTGCTTCTCCCTTTCTTTCTGCCTGCTCCTCCCCCTGCTTGTGCACTCTATCTTTCTCTCTCATTCTCTCTCTGTCAAATAAAATAAAATCTTTTTTTAAAGAATTAATATGGAGATATAATACTCTATTGTATAAATGGATCATATCTTTATCCATTAATCTATTGAAGGGCATCTTGATTCTTTCCACAGTTTAGCAACTGTGGCCATTGCTGCTATGGACATTGGGGTACATATGGCCCTTCTTTTCACTACATCTGTATCTTTGGGGTAAATACCCAGTAGTACAGGGTCATAGAGTAGCTCTATTTTTTATTTTTAAGGAATCTCCACACTGTTTTCCAAAGTGGCTGCACCAACTTGCATTCCCACCAACAATGCAAGGGGGTTCCCCGTCCTCCACATCCTCTTCAACACTTGTTGTTCACTGTCTTGTTCATTTTGGCCATTCTAACTGGTGTAAGGTGGTATCTCAATGTGGTTTTGATTTGAATCTCCCTGATTGCTAATGATGATGATTTTTTCACATGTCTGTTAGCCATTTGTATGTCTTCTTTGGATAAGTGTCTGTTCATGTCTTCTGCCCATTTTTTGACGTGGTTATCTGTTTTGTGTGTGTTGAGTTTGAGGAGTTCTTTATAGATCTCGAACATCGGCCATTTTTCTGTAGTGTCACTTGTGAATATCTTCTCCCACTCTGTGGATTGCCTCTTTGTTTTATTGACTGTTTCCTTTGCTGTGCAGAACGTTTTGATCTTGATGAAGTCCCAAAAGTTCATTTTCCTTTTGTTTCCTTTGCCTTTGGAGACATATCTTGAAAGAAGTTGCTGTGGCCAATGTTGAAGAGGTTACTGCCTATGTTCTTCTCTAGGATTTTGACAGATTTCTGCCTCGCATTTAGGTCTTTTATCCATTTTGAGTTTATCTTTGGGCATGGTGTAAGAGAATGATCAAGTTTCGCTCTTCTACACATAGCTGTCCAATTTCCCCGGCACCATTTATTGAAGAGACTATCTTTTTTCCACTGTATTTTTTCCTGATTTGTCAAAGATTATTTGACCATAAAGTTGAGGGTCCATATCTGGGCTCTCTACTCTGTTCCACTGGTTTATGTGTCTGTTTTTGTGTCAGTACCATGCTATCTTGGTGATCAGAGCTTTGTAGTAAAGCTTAAAATCAGGCAACGTGATGCCCCCTGTTTTGCTTTTCTTTTTCAACGTTTTCTTAGCAATTCGAGGTCTCTTCTAATTCCATACAAATTTTACGATTGTTTGTTCCAGCTCTTAGAAAAATGCTGGTGGAATTTTGATTGGGATGGCATTGAAAATATAGATTGCTCTAGGCAGTATAGACATTTTAACAATGTTTATTCTTATGGTCCATGAGCATGGAATGGTTTTCCATCTTTTTGTGTCTTCTTCAGTTTCTTTCATGAATGTTCTGTAGTTCCTCAAGTACAGATCATTTACCTCTTTGGTTAGGTTTATTCCCAGGTATCTTATGGTTATTGGCACTATTGTAAATGGAATCAATTCTCTAATCTCCCTTTCTATATTTTCATTGTTAGTGTATAAGAAAGCAACTGATTTCTGTACATTGATTTTGTATCCTGCCACATTACTGAATTGTATGAGTTCTAGTAGTTTGGGGGTGGAGTCTTTGGGTTTTCCATATAAAGTCATGTCACCTGCAAAGAGAGAGAGTTTTACTTCTTCTTTGTCAATTTGAATATCTTTTATTTCTTTTTGTTGTCTGATTGCTGTTCCTAGGACTTCTAATACTATGTTGAATAACAGTGGCGAGAGTGGACATCTTTGTCATGTTCCGGATCTCAAAGGGAAGACTGTCAGCTTTTCCCCAATGAAGATGACATTCGCTGTGGGTTTTTCATAGATAGATTTTATGAAGTTGAGGAATGTTCCCTTTATCCCTATATTTTGAATTGTTTAATCAGGAATGGATGCTGTACCTTATTAAATGCTGGTGGGCATTATGGAGGGCGTGTATTGCATGGAGCACTGGGTGTGGTGCATGAACAATTAATTTTGGAACACTGAAAAAAATTAAAGTAAATTTAAAAAGAGAATTAAGAGACCAATCACATTAATAATTGCATTAAAAAAATAAAATACCTAGGAACAAATTTAACCAAAGTGGTAAAAGACCTGCACACTGAAAACTTTAAAACATTGATGAAAAAATTGAAGAAGACATGAATAAATGTAGATACTCCATGTTCAGAGAAAAGAAGAATTAATAAAATGTTCACATTTGAAGCAATATGGATTTGATTCAGTCAATATTAAAATCAATGGAATTTTTCACAGAAATAGAATAAAGCATCCTGAAATTTGAATGGAAGCACAAAAGACCCTGAATAGCCAAAGCGATCTTGAGAAAGGAAAGCAAAGCTAAGGGCAATGCACTCCCTGATTCAAACTATATTGCAAAGCTATAGTAATCAAACAGTATGGCATTGTCATAAAAACAGACACATAGACCAAAAAAACATAATGGAGAATTCAGAAATAAAGCCACATATATAGAGTTAATTTATAACAAAGGAAGAAAGAATATTAAATGGTAAAAGGACATTTATCTTTAATAAATGGTTTTGAGAAAACTGGACAGCTACATGAAATGAATGAATCTAGACTAATATCTTACACCACACACAAAAATAAGCTCAAAATGGATTAAAGACTTGAATGTAACACATGAAACCATAAAACTCCTGGAAGAAAATGTAGGTGGTAAACTCCTTGATATAGGTCTTGGCAATTATTTTTTAGATCTGACTCCAAAAGCAAAGGCAACAAAAACAAAGCAACAATTGAGAATATGTCAAACAAACAAACAAAAAACTTCTTCACAAGAAAGGAAACCAAAAAAAGCAAAGGCAACAAAAACAAAGCAACAAATGAGAATATGTCAAGCAAAAAAAAACTTCTTCACAAGGAAACCAAAAAAAGCAAAGTCAACAAAAACAAAGCAACAAATGAGAATATGTCAAACAAAAAAAAAACTTCTTCACCAGAAAGGAAACCAACAAAATAAAAAGGCAGCTTACTGAATGAGAGGAAATATTTGCAAATCATGTATCCAGTAAGGGGTTAACCAAAATATATAAATAGCTTGTACAACTCAATAGCCAAAACCACAATCAAATTGATTTTAAAATGGGTAAAGGATCTGAATAAACTTTTTTCCAAAGAAAACACAGATGGCCAATAGGCACATGAAAAGATGCTCAACATCACCAATCATCAGGAAATGCAAATTAAAACCAAAATGAGATATCATCTCACACCTGTCAGAATGGCTACTATCAAAAAGAAAAAAAAAAATAACAAGTGTTGGCAAGAATGTGGATAAAAGGGAACCTCTATGCTCAGTTGGTAGGAATATAAAATGGTGCAGCCACTATGGAAAACAATGTTTTCTCAAAAAATTACAATTAAAACTACTCTATGATACAGCAATTCCACTTCTGGGTATCTCTCCAAAGAAAACAAACTCCTAATATGAAAAGATATTTGCAACCCATATTCATGGCAGCATTATTTACAGTAGTTAAGACATGTAAATAACCTAAGTACCCATTGATAGATGAACAGATAAATACACACACACACATACACACACACGAAGGAATACTACTGAGTCATTAAAAAGAATGAAATCTTGCCATCTGCGACAGTATGGATGGACCTTGAGGGTACTATGCTAAACGAAATAAGTCAGAGAAAGACAAAAGCTGTATGATCTCACTTATATGTGAAATCTTCAAAACAAACAAGACAAAACTAAATTCAGAGAAAAAGATAGTGTTTGCCAAGAGGAAACAGGGTTGGGGTTGGGCAAATGGGTGAAGGCAGTCAAGAGCTACAAATTTCTGACTGTAAATAAGTCATGAGAATGTAACGGACAGCATGGTGACTATAGCCAATAGTATTGTAATGCATATTGAAAGTAGCCAAGGTCATTCATGAGTTCTCAGCATTAAAATAATAATAATTTTGTAACTTTGTATGGTGACAGATGGTAACCAGACTTATTTTGGTGATTATTTTACAACCTACAGAAATATCAAATCATTATGTTGTACAGATGAAACTAATGTTATGCGTCAATTACTCCTCAATAAAAAATAATAGACATTCAAAGAAGCGGGAAACTATCACCCAGAACCAAAAGATAAGTCAAATAATCAAAACCAAACTAGAACTGACATAGATTTGGAATTAACTGACAAAGATAGGAAAATAGGAATATATTCAGGTGAACTGGTAGAGCAGAGTAAGTGATGATGTGGAGCTCTAACTGAGGTGAAAGGTCTCCATCCACAGCAATGATCTGTGCTCTTTGCACTGCCACAGACCTCCACTAGTGACAGAAAGGGGTGAGTGGATTAATACTTTAGCTTCCTTTGCCTCAGTTGGGACAACTATGAGGCTATCTCTATGTCTCCTAGAAGCTCTCTAATGGGAATGAGTTCCAGTTGCCCAGAATGGATGCTGTCTTGGCAATGCACTATATTTTTCCTTCAGTTCTCTATCTTATTTCCTCTTACCCCTAATCGTGCTTCCTAGTATCGTCTCCTGGGCAAATTATTTGAATTCAAATCCTTGCCTCCGAGTCCACATGTGGAGAAATGCAAACCATAACAATGACTATTTTGGAAGTTTTATACTAAGTAACTAGCTGAAACACTGGCTGCTATTAGGAAAACAAACGATGAGCTGAGTCAGAAGCCACGTGATTTGGAGGCTGGTTTCCTTTTGTTCTAAGAACCTGGATATTTCAGGGCACCTGGGGGGCTGAGTTGGTTAAGCATCAGACCCTTGATTTTGGTTCAGGTCATGATCTCAAGGTTGTGAGACTGAGCCCTGTGTGGGGCATGGAGTCTGCTTAAAATTTTCTCTCTCCCTTTACCCCTCCCCTGTGTTCTCTCTCTTTAAAACAAAACAAAACAAAAAAAACAAAACAGGACTTGGATATGTCATATAAACAAGTTATATTTGCCTTCATTTTCTTCTCCTCATAAAGTTGAGTTTAACCTTATTCACTCTATGCTGAGCATGGGGGGCAGTAGGAGAGGGGCCTGAGCAATCGGATCTCTTTTCTTTTTAAATATTAGCATCCTCTAAAAAGTTAAGAAATTAAAAAAAAAATAGCATCCTCCAGCTGACTTAGGCTTTGAAAATATCCTAACCACTTTAGAATTGGAACACCTCATTGCAAACTAGGACCTTCACCTTCAAATGAGTTGAGTTTTAAGTAAGAGTCTTCCAATATATTTATCCTTAGATGTTATTTGACTCTTCTATTTAAAAAAAATTAAAGAAGAAAACTTTATTCCAGCCAAATATTGTCCTCATTTCTTCAGTTTTCTTTAGGCACCAGAAATCTATTGGGATAAGACTTAGCAGAGTTATCTCTACAATTCTTGTTATTTTAAGCTAACATGTTAAAATTATTAAAAATATAGGATTTCCTTTCATTAATGAGTATTTAATCACTGTATTTCATCCAAGCAAAGATTAAAAAGATGAATTCTTTGTGTGAATACTTGTATGATGCTGTGGGGGAAATATTTTGTGTTAACTAATGGTCTTCCATTGATAGAACAGAGAGTAAGATTTCATATCATGATCAAGAACAACTGATAAGCACTTCTCTCATTTCTAATATAAATAACCTAATAAGTCCACATCTCTTCAGATGTCAGGGAAGTAGTTTTCAAATTTTGTCAATTAGAGAGAGTGTGGTTTGTTTGAATTTAGTTTGCTCTTTGATGGAACAAGCCACTGTATTTTAACTTGGAATTAGCATTTAGTCCAGTTGCCTAAATCTATGTCCTAGGGGAATTTCTATAAAGATTTGGAAATGCTCAACTACTCCTCAGGTGCCATATGAATAGTTGCTTTTTATAAGCAGTAAAAAAATGGCTCAGAAATCGACGAAAGACACTATTTAAAAGACTATACAACAAAATCATTTTATTATTACCTGTAGTTGTTTTTCACAACTTTTTAAATAGCTTACCTTTCTTTGAACTATTTCAAAGACCTGAGCAAAACTGGAGTCCCCCCACCCCAACCACTTTATCCACCCATCATCTTTGAACAGGTGGACCAAGAGAGGTTCATTCATCATCTAACCCTAAGGACACAATCTCATCACCATCCTTCTTTTCTCCCTCTCTCTCTCTCTCTCTCTAGATATATATATATATAATGTATATATATACACATTCCTTATAAATTCCTTGTAAATTTCCTTGTTAAATTTCCTTGTTATATACATATATATATATATATATATCTGAAATCATATCATGATTTCCCTCCCCTCTTTTGTAAATCATAAATAATATCTCACAATGAAATAGATTAAGCCTTATGGTACCATGCTTTCCTACTGACAGTATAACAAATCTGTTTTCTCATAAATGAAGCAAACATCGCCAAAAGGAAACTAGCTAAGGGTTGTTGCTATAGGCTTATGCACACTGCTTCAAGTCCCCTGGTGTATTCCGTCATCTAAAACAAAACTAATGATGTTTTAAATATTAAATGAGTTCATTTATGCCAGCCTTTCAGAATAGAACCTGACATATAGAATATATGTCATATAACTCAATATCTTAGCTGCTGTTATTGTAAATTTTCACACTTGGGCATTATCCAAGGCAAAATGAAAGAAAGCGGTCTTTCTGGCTTTTCAACAATACAGAGTTAGTAAAATAGTGTCAAAGGTACAAACCAACAAGAGTCTAAAAATGGCTGGTGTGGATTATTTTTTACCCCTAGCAGATTCAGAGCAGTTTAAATTATTATTAATTTGGATAATATAATTGCTTTGGAATTCATTTTATGAATTTGATTTCCAACTTTATGGACTCTTCATTTGGTATTAACTTCATATATAATGCACATAAATATATTTCATTTGGGTTTCAACGAGATTAAGATGACTTACAAATTAGGATTGCTTCCAATTCACCAGGACACCACTATATTAACCTGGTCCTTATTCAGTGATACAAGCACTGTGTTCTCCTGAGTTACCACTTTTTTCCTTATCTAAAGAGAAAGGCTGGTAATTAGAGGTTCCCAACCTCTGTAGGTACAAGTCTTTATGGAGACTTTGAAAGTAACCTTAATCTTATTAGTAACATCCTAATTCCCTAGTCCACTGTTACAATGTCTATTCCTTTCCTAATATTAAAATAAATCTACAGGGCACCTGGGTGGCTCAGTGGCTTAAGCCTCTGCCTTCTGCTCAGGTCATGATCTCAGGGTCCTGTGATCAAGCCCCGCATTGGGCTCTCTGCTCAGTGGGGAGCCTGCTTCCCCCCATCTCTCTCTCTGCCTGCCTCTCTGCCTACTTGTGATCTGTCAAATAAATTTTTTAAAAAATCTTAGATATAGATATAACAGTTAAGGCTGGACAAATAGGAAGTACTAAGGAATTGTTGGTTGTTAGAATTGTTAAGGTTTGGGATTTGGCGCTAACCCCTTGCTCTGGCATGGGGTGTTGCTACAGATCCAGTTCTCACAATCAATGCACTGGAGGGATCTTGTGTTGTGTTGCTTCCCACTAGAAGAAGCAGTCACTCATTCTAGACCTTGAGGGCCACATGATGAAAATCAAAAATGTCAACTAAAGATAACTTTTATGTCACATGATTATCAGGTCTTAAATTATATCTTTTATACCCTCATTAATCTATATAATCAGTATTTTCTGGGTTCTCAGATGCTGCATTCACCTCTGTGGCTTGATTCCCTGGTTGTTAATCTTAACAATTTGCATTTGGCTAAAGGATGTGTTAGTTTTATTTTCTTGGCCAAGGAGTGTACCATGTTTACCCAATCCAAATTGTTCTGGGGCCCTTGACACAAGTGGTGAGAATAACAAAGTTGCAATGATAGCAATGCTTTACTCACCTGAATATGAGCTCACTCTAGTACAAGAACTGTTATAAGTATGCTTCCTAACTTGTAACTCTATAAAAACGTGGGTTTCTAGACTCCAAAGGATGAGGAAATAGAGTTATTATTTTATTGGGTATCCACTGATGTTACCTTCACCCAGAATGGCTTACAGAAGTCATATGGTCTGGAAGCTACCTTAGATGGGAATAGGAGAGCCTGAGGTTTATCAACAAGCTCTAAAAGGCAAGGCTTATGACAATGCAAGTCACAGAACTCAAAGCTGAAGCAGCAAATGTGTTCATGCTCACACACTTGGGAGAGTTGTCTTGACTCTCCCATATGCAAATCCATAACCAGCTGTTGGCAGATTTGTGCCACACCCCCAGTTAGTGCTCACCTATCTGCTTGGATGAAGGGAATCTCTGGCCAGATCTCCTTGTGTAGGAATCTATGTGGATATCACTAGACATGATTTCAGAGAGATCCACACAGGAAAAAATCTCAGTGTGTTCCCCATGCTTGGTTACATGAGAATAAGGCAAGGCTTGGAGATTTTTTTTTTTTTCTTATCAATGGAAGAAACAGAAAAAGAAATTCTGATTTGGGATCATTTTGGCCTTGGAAACTGTGGCTATGTGATCTGTTGTATGGCATACAAAAACACTCTAAGACCTAATCAAAATTATGCATCTAGGGAGCCTGGCTGGCTCAGTGGGTTAAAGCCTCTGTCTTCGGCTCAGGTCATGATCCCAGGGTCCTGGGATCAAGCCCCACATCGGGCTCTCTGCTCTGCAAGAAGCCTGCTTCCCTTCCTCTGTCTCTCTGCCTACTTGTGATCTCTGTCTGTCATATAAATAAATAAAATCTTAAAAAAAAAAATTACTCATATTTCCAAACTTTACTGATTCCTCCCTTCTTCAAACTTTTACCATATATCCTATCTGTATCCCTTATTTAAGCACTTAAAAATGTGTCTTTATGAGTGTCTCTTTTGTATCCTTTTTGTTGTTGTTTCTTCTGGGTTGAGTCCCAAAAGCTCCTTAGGGGTTCAGAAAAAAACATGGTTACTATCCATTTCTTCCAGCAGCCAGTTGAACAAAAAGTTGGTAGTTTATTTAGCTTTTGCAATAGTTTAAAACTGAATTATTTCCTTTGAGAGGCCTGGATTTTGGTTCTTTCTTCTTATTTTCCCACAGTAAACTAGGGGCAATGTCTTCTTTACCAGTCCTTTTTAATAACTTGTCACCATTCCTGGGTCAAATAGAGCAAACAAATGCACCTACTTTAAATTTGTGTTTAAGGGGCGCCTGGGTGGCTCAGTGGGTTAAGGCCGCTGCCTTCGGCTCGGGTCGTGATCCCAGGGTCATGGGATCGAGCCCCGCATCGGGCTCTCTGCTCTGCGGACAGCCTGCTTCTTCCTCTCTCTGCCTGCCTCTCTACCTACTTGTGATCTCTGTCTGTCAAATAAATAAATAAAATCTTAAAAAAAAAATAAAAAATAAATTTGTGTTTAAAAAATCAACATGCTATTACACAAGTCAGCTGTAGAATCCAGGAGAGAAATTTGAAAGACTGAAAAAAATAGTGATGAGAAGCCAGAGGAGAAGTTTTTAGGTCAATGAGAAATAGTATGGGAAAACAGATTTACATTCTACTCTTTCTCTTCCTGTCAGCAATTATGCCATTTAGGGCAAGCATTAAAAATAAAGGAAACAATATAATACTTTCAAAAATTATAAATTGAAAACAAAAAGATAATACTGGCAAGGAGATACACAAATTACAGGAATACCACGGTAGAGCTCCTAGTTTTGTATCCAAGTAAACCACAATATTGCAATATTATTTCCAAAGGCACAATTATTGTTTCCATTCCCAACTGTGGTTAACACTAAGAGGTACTTTGTATATAAATTTTATCATTACAACATTCCCTCCAAATACAGTATGTCATCTAAAACTCAGACTTCATTCCATCTGCATATAATATAACCACTCAGAAATATATATGGTTATAAACAAAAATCCACATAGTTTCATGGTAACCAGGCAATTATAATGTGTATATCCATAAGAAGGTAATTAAATTTGGTGTGAGAAATAATGGATTAGTCTAATTACATATATATACACGTACACACATATACACACACTATATAATCATATACATAAATATTATATAATCATATATATGAATACTATTATATAGTATTCATTCTTATTGTAGTGTTCTTAAGTTCACAAATGTAAGTTGTATTTTACTTTTTAATTTAATTTTTATTTAAAAAAAGGAATTTGAAACAACTGTGATGTATCTAGAGGAGTACTAAACATAAAATGTGAAAACATAAAACTTAGAATATGGAGGCCCAGATTCAAGTCTTATTTCTGTAATTTATTTGCAATGTAACCTGGAACAAACCATTTAATTTTGTGAACCTCAGTATATTCATATAAAAGAGAAGCATTATTTTGCAGTGTAAGGCAAGCTGCTATTTAGGAAGACTATAAGTAGCTACTTAGCTACTTACTTGGAAAGACTGATCTCAATGTTGTACAAATGGACGAAAACATAGTCTAAAAGAACGATGATGACATTTTTCCTTCAGGTCCAGCATTCAGCAGATATACTGAGGACTGCCTGTGTGTGGTGACACATGCTGAACACAAGCCATAAAGGAGTGAATGTGCCACATATCACAGTACATATTTAAGTTGTTTTATATAAAAATATATACACAAATACACAGACATAAACATGCATATGCAAAACACCCCAAAATGTTAATATTATTAACTTAAAGGTCATAATGATGTTTAACTCCTGGGTTAAGGTGTTTTCTAGTTCCAAAATTTTATATAATATACATTTTTTATAATTTTTTTAAATTTATTTGTCAGAGAGAGAGAGGGAGCACAAGCAGGGGAGCGGCAGACAGAGGGAGAGGAAGAAGCAGTCTTCTGAGCAAGGAGCCCAATCTGGGACTCGATCCCAGGACCCTGGCGGGATCATGACCTGAACCGCAGGTAGATGCTTAACCAACTGAGCCACCCAGGCACCCCTATAATATACACTTTTTAAGTCTTAGAATCACACAGCAAAATTACTGATTAGTTAATCACTTAATAGGACAATTTTGTCATTCAGAAATCTGCAGCACGTCTGAGCTCATTTTATAACAGCAATTTCTGAGAAGAATAGTCTGTCCTTTCTTCCTTCCTCCTTCCCTCCCCTTCCCTTCCCTTTCTTTCCTTTCTTCCTTCCTTCCTTCCTTCCTTCCTTCCTTCCTTCGACAAGTCTTGATATCCCATTTCCTCATCTTTAAAATTAAAATAATGAAATTACCTCTTAGGGTCCCTTGAACATGGAATATGTAATCTTGGAAAGGTCTATGCAAGTGTTCTTCTGTTTCACTGTTACAATCATTGAGAGAATAACTTCACTGCCTCTATGAGAAAAGAAGTAAAATATTTTTAGAAATGGGATGAGTAGCCCCACTCCCACCCCTTCACCAGTACTCTTACACTTAGTTTACACAAAAACAATGGCAAACCTGAGCGCAGAGATGACCCACTTTAAGGACAGGTTAATAAGCAACTGCTATTGCTAAAAGCCAGTTTAGCAAAATGTAAATAAATAATATGGAATTTAAATTGGAACCAATTTTCTGGAAGACTCCTTTAAAAAAATCATATATATACATATGATTTATATATATGACATATATCATATATATATACAAACATATATACATACATTCATCATCTTAAAATCTTAAAATAACTGCACTTGGACTCAGTATTTTTACTTCTACATAATAGGTAATTTCTAGGTTTTATTAGAACCTGTATCTTCCTCTTAACCATAAACTGGGATCTTTCACCAAAACTTCTATTTCTTCTCATCATATAGTTATATTTCTTCTCATCATGCAGTTCTATCAAACTTAATGCTTCTCTAGAAAGGAAAAGCCAAAAAAAATATATGGAGTTCATTTATCTTGATTTGTTGTTTTCTTTTTCTGGTTACACTGGTACTCACTTCTTTCCTTCCTAGACACCTTTCACTTTTTCCTCTCATATAGAAGACCCTAGATTCCAACATGTGGCAACTGAGCCAGCTGAAAACTAATAGCTAAATTCCTGGACCTTTGCCTAGCTGGACCAGAGAAGCCCACACAGCATGTTTCTGGCTTGGGAAAGCCTCTGGAAACAAAATTAACACAGCTTGAAAAGAGAAATTCTTTTTTAAATTCTTCAATTTTGTTTCAAACTGTATAGTAAAATTTGTGGGGCATAATATTAAAGCTAGTTAATTTACTTCATTCAAAAGAACAGGATGGAAATCACTAAGGCAGCTACCAATGCATAGGAAGAAACATCCACAACACTTGGTCATTCCAACTTCTCAACACTTTATTTTTTTTTTAATATTTTATTTATTTATTTCACAGAGAGAGAGATCACAAGTAGGCAGAGAGGCAGGCAGAGAGAGAGGAGGAAGCAGGCTCCTTGCTGTGCAGAGAGCCCGATTCCGGGCTCGATCCCAGGACACTGGGATCAAGGCCTGAGGTGAAGGCAGAGGCTTTAGCCCACTGAGCCACCCAGGCACCCCTTCTCAATACTTTAAAGCAGAAATATTTTCATTAAAGTTATTCAATTAAGAAACATACTTTTGACACTTAAAAAAGAACAGAATGGGAGGACACATGCTTCCCAATTTCAAAATCTACTATAAAATGTAATCAAGACAGTGTGGTGCTAACATAAGGATAGATCAATGGAACAGATTGGGGGGTCCAGAAATAAACCCTTACATTTATAGTCTATTATTTTTCAACAGTGGTACTATAAGAATTAAGTGGGAGAAATACTTGTTTCAACAAACGGTCCTGAACAACTGCATAGTCACATACCAAAGAATGGATTTGAATGACTTCTTTACATTATATCCAAAAATTAAGTCAGAATGGATCACAGACCTTAATATAAGAACTAAAACTAAAAATAAACAAACAAAAACCACTCCTAAAAAATATAGAAGTAGGAGCATCTGACTGGCTCAGTCAGTTAAGCATAAATCTCTTAATTTGGGGATTGAGAGTTCAAGTACCACGTTGGGTGTGGAGCCTACTTAAAAATATATATAGAAAGAAGTAAATCTTTGTGATGTTAGTTTAAACAATATCGTCTATACACCAAAAGCACAAAAAACAAAAGGAAAATTAGATAATTTTGACTTCATCAAACCTGAAATCTTTTTTGTTGCAAAGATATCAAGAAAGTGAAAAGATGAACCCACAAAATGAGAGAAAATATCTTCAAATTATATAACTTATAAGAAATTGGTATCTAGAATATATAAGTTACTCTTAAAATTCAATGATTAAGAGATATATAACTCAACTAAATATGTGGCAAAGGATCTGAATAGTCATTTCTCCAGAAAAGATATAATTGTCAGTAAGCATATGAAAAGTTGTTTAGTAGCATTAGCCACCAGGGATATACAAATTAAAACCATAATGTGATACCACTTCATATCTACTAGGAAAACTACAATGGCAGTGTTGGAAATGATGGGGAGAAACTAGAACTCTTACACGTTATTGGAAGGAATGTAAAATGGTGGAGCTGCTTTGGAAAACAGTTGGCATTTCCTCATAAAAGTTAAACATAGAGTTAGCATAAGGCCAAGCAATTTCATTCCTAAGTGTATACTCAAGAGGAATGTAAATATATATCCATATAAAACTTGTACATGAAATATTCATGGCAGCATTGTTCCTGGCAGCCAAAGAATGGAACAACCCAAATGTCTATTATCAGATTGATGAATAAATACAATGAAATATTACTCAGCCATAAAATATGGTGAAGTACTGAGACATGCTACAATATGAGTTAATCTTGAAAACACTGTGCTAAGTAAAATAAGCCAGTCACAGATGATCACATATGGCATGATTCCATTTATATGAGATCTCCAGAAAAGACAAATCTATGGAAACAGAAAGTAGATGAGAAATTTCCTCAGCTGGGGGTAGGGGAGTGGAAGAGAAGGTAAAGGAGTGATTGTTAATTTGAATGGGGTTTCTTTTTGGGGTGATAAATTGTTTCCAAAATTAGATTTTGGTGATGGTTGCACAACTCCATCTAAATACTAAAATCCACTGAATTTTATGAGTTTACCAAGTGAAATATGTAGTACATAAATTATATCTCAATAAAACTGTTTTTAAAAAAAGAATAAATGATTAAGATGACCACCAATGCTCAGGAAGACAGAGACATAAGATTTATTTAGAGCAAAGAAACATTTTCAGAAAAGTTGTCCAAGTAAGAGAAAAACATTTAATCTTGGAAAGCAGGATAATAACTATTTTTTTCACCTATAGGATAGAAATTTAGTTTTTTATTGTTTCTGTCATAAATTTAAGTGATTGTATTTAAAGCAGGAGAGACTTAATATACCTTGATCATTCCCACTTCTCAAACCTGTTGAATACTATTAAACTCAAAATGGATACATAATTATTAGATAGATGATAGATTACAGAGAGATGGATGTATAGACCAAAATGGTAATGAGAATACTTGTAGAATCAACTATAAAGTAGCATTTGTGAGATATCTTTGAATTCTGATTTTATTAATAAGTGGTATTTGGAATGTTCAGAGCAGATATCAGTGCAGTCACATGGACTCATTTGTCTCAGTCTAGAAAGGACTTATGTAAAATTTTGTGAGAAAGAAAATAGAATCCCAGCATCCATCCAACTAGCACATTTAAATAACCTTGTTTAAAAGATTAGTCTTTCTCCAGAACAAGTCAGGCATTAATTTTGCCTTGGAATACATTTTTCAAGTCTGAGTTTTGCCACATGGCATGAGGCCAGGTCTAAGAATATTTACTTTCTTTTGCTATGTGTTGAAAACATGTTCAACCCAGAATTAGAGGAATACACACAGCTGGTGGAAAACCAGCTCACTGCCTCAATACAGATGCAGGTCCTACAAATTTTTGAGGCACATTAATAACCTAGAAATGGCTGAGACCCTGGTTATGATGACAGAGATATCCTCTCTTCCCTGCCAAATTCATGCTCATAGCTTTTCTAGTGTATGATTCCATATGCTATAAATATAGATAAAATCCCAACTCCCCTCCAACTCAGCGTTAATGGAAAACAGGAGAGAGCACATTTCACTATTCATGAGTCACTATTTCAAAAGGGAGGCAGCTGACATATCATACCAGTTACAAAATATGGAATCTTTAATATTTCAAACCAGAACAGATCACATTGACTACATATGAGGTATAAAGTCTTAGGCCGAGAACCACCTATACTTGAAACAAACCAATGAACGTTTTAGAGAACTTTCCCTCTTAATTGTGAAAGAGCAACTGGCGAAATTTAACTGGTCTTTAGCTTTAATTTCTGTTCCCATAACCATGAACCCACAAGCCTGATGTCCCCAACACACACACACACACACACACACACACACACACACACACACACCCCTTTCATCCCTACGTTGCCCAGGATATGGTAGCATCAGCCCAGAAAATGGTGAAAGGCATTTATTGAATTTAATTCCTAAATGCAA
This sequence comes from Taxidea taxus jeffersonii, assembly GCA_003697995.1. NCBI lineage: Eukaryota > Metazoa > Chordata > Mammalia > Carnivora > Mustelidae > Taxidea > Taxidea taxus. The sequence continues at coordinate 50,434 of RCUC01160797.1, forward strand.
TAAATCTTTTTTTTTAGTGTCCTTTACTTGAATGTCTTTGAGCAGAACCCATCACAAAATTTGCCTCTTACCCTTTAAAAGAGGTAAGGTCTGAGCACCTCCTGAAGATAGTCCCACCAGCAGAGGGCAGTGGCGTACCGCACACAAAACTTGTAGGGGGAAAGCTTCCAAAGGGCCTTGCAACCTGTGGTTAATAAAGAACTGGGCAGGAAAGCAAAATAACTGGGTTTAGAAGAGATTTATTTCAACTCCATAAGCTAGAAAGTTATACAGCTCCCTGAGAAAACTCCATCGGTGGAATTCACAGCAGGCTAAAGTGTGCCAGTGATCAAAGGCTACAGTGAAACTCTAAATCACTGGGGCTCCAGAGCCATTTTATCAGTCCTGCTAGCTTCTACCGCTGTGGTGAAATCCTTGAAGATCGACCTCAGAGCTATTGTAATTTTAACAAGAAAAGCAGGATTGGCTTTGTGATCTCTGATTTGGAGAAGTGGATAGTTTATAAACAAATCTGAATCAGGAAGCTATGGACTCCCTCCAGCCAAAAATAAGAAACATGGGTTATTGTACCAGCTTTGCAATTAAATTGACTATGAATCTAGGCAAGTTTCTTAACCTCTCTATCAGTTTAATAAAGAGTGAATTGGGTTAGACAATTCTGGAGGCAACTGCAGATCTCTTGTCTTTTGGCTAGGGAGTGCTCACCAGCCTTCCTCTGAAGACAGACACAGTTGTGTATTCAAGAGCTTTTGAATAGGCACTGTACTTTTAAAGTACAGTGAAGTGTAAGTCCTTTAGAGGCATTCTGTAACTGGGGGAGGCATTCTGAAGTTCCCCTGGTGTTCCTCAGTGATTTGGATTTAAGAGAGTCCTTCTCCCCACCTCACCAACTTCCGTTTCCTCCCCTAGTTAGCGTTGCTTCCATATAACATGCCTGAAAACTGAATTCAGAGGTGTCTACCTGATAACGCTTTAGGCAAAGTTAGGGCAGATGTATCTATTTCATTAAGGATTTTTTTTTATCATTTAATAATTTGTCACCATTTAAAAATTAGGAAATTTCTCATAGGCATCCTGATTCCCAGCTTCTTTTAAAAGCCACCAAACAAACAAATATCAGGTAACATGGGGAACTCATTCCCATAGCAAACAAATTCCAGAAATGAGGGCTGCTACTTCCTTTCGATCTACCTCGTTGACTCTCCTAGATCTTAACATTATGGATTTCTCTCCCTATGTGATCATTCTTGGACACTATAGGCATTAGAGTATATGACCTTTGGATGAACACCAATACCAAAGTCGATTTGAGGTTGTTGCTTTTAAGGAATTTTGCTTCTGTTTTCCTCAGTTTATTCAGTTAAAGTTTCAAAGTCTCCCTCCACAAGCTTTTTTTTTTTTTTTTTTTTTTGTACTAGCTCTAATACGAAGCTTTAGTTTGTATTCCCTTCTAGATGATAACTGGTAACAGAGTTAAGCTTATAGGCTTAAGATATTGTTTTTCCTACCAACACAGCTTCATCTCACTAGCATTTTAGTGATAAATTCTTAAAAACTTGAGTGTTTGTGATTCTGAGGAAATGAATATAATGCAATAACAATGGAATTTATTGAGGCCAAGAAACCATATGCCTAGTTCCTTAAATCTTACCAGCTGGGCTATCTACAGTAAAAGTACAATAAGTAAAAATTACAAAGATACCCACCATTTACTGATCACCTATTATATGCCAACCATGCACTAGATTATTAAAATCTTCATTTTATGAATGGAGAAATACAGCTTCTGGGAGCTATATTGATCTGCAAAGACATGAGAACTTGAGGAGTGAGAGGGAATTTAGACACCATTGGGTTTAGTCTCTTTCCCTAGGAGGAAATTGAACCCAAAGATGCTAAGATTTTGGAGTGGATTCTGCACTGCATAGCCTCAGTGGTCAATTTGGAATACAGAAGTTGGCTGCCTCCATTTGTCTGTACTATCTTTGGGCATTCTGTTCTACTAAATCCTCTCTTGTTATTTACATTTCTGTCCATCTTTCCTAATGGAAGGTTAGAGCATTGGAGGGCATGGCCTATCTGTTATTTATCTTTGTAGCTTACCTCAGTAATTCTCATACAACTTGCACCATGATACTCTGTGATACTAAATCTTAGAGACTACACTAGGGCAGATATCCAAAGGCTGTGGCAGACAGCTAAGTGGCTTCATGACAAATGTTGCAAAACCAAATGGAGCATCTGAGAAGGGCAAGGCAGGGGCACTTGGGATGACAGCTATATACATACAGCTTCAGCAGCAACTCTCCAAGCACTTTTGGAGAAGTGGAAAGAGAACAAAGTGACAACATTTGCAAATAAAATGCCCTGTGGGCATATTCAGTATATCCAAGCTGCCAGGCCTGGAACAAAGCAGAGTCCATTAAGACAGAAACCTCCACCAGTCACCCTTTTCAAGCCCCATTGATTTTTATGCACAAAATGATGACATATAGGAGGATGATAAAGTGATGGTGCCTATAAGTAAGGAGAGGAATAGTAAAGCCACCAGAGGACTTGTAATTAGTGTAAGACTTTTAAAAAACAAAATCAGGGTTCCATCCAGGGTGCTTCCCCTATTAGGAGCATACAGCCCCCAACGTCCTGTCTAAAAAAAGTAATAGTTTTGAATGGCTTCAAAGGCAATAATAACAAGGTAAACTCAGCACAGAGAAGAGATATTAACAATAGACTAAATATGTCTTCCCACATTTTACACATTGAAATCCTACCACTATGGATGACACCAAGATGGTAACACAGGATGATCCTGAATTTGCCTCCCCCTACAGATGCATTGATTATACAATGACACAGAGCAATTTCCAATGAAAGAAATCCAGGAACTAGATGAGTGACTCCTACACATTGGGTACTAAGAAAATACCCACCTGAGGTAGAAAAGGCTAAGACACACTCTCTCCATTTGCATGGCACATTGCCATTTAATGGGGAGGGAGCCCTAATCCTCAGCTTTTCCCTACAGAGTGAAGCATTGGACCACAATTTAGAACCACAACATTTAAAGCTGCCACCCAAGAAACGGCCCCCAAATCGCCTAATTCTGAGAGCCAGCTGGGGCTTGTGTTTATGAATCCCACAGGACTTTAGCAAACAAAGAAGCGGTTGTTATTCAGGTCTGCATAGAAATCCCAGCCACTATAGTCTGTCTCCCGAGCTCCTCCCCCACACACACCCAAACTTGGCCTGGCTCAGCACAGAGGGAGCTGAAAAAAATGTCCATCTCCCAAGTTTTTCCCAGAAGGATTTTGACTGCATACTTTACCAGCTGCTCCTTTAGAGTCCACCTTCTAATTAGTGTGCATCTAGGTGCTGACTGGGATCATCCTAGAACCTGAAAGTTCTGATGAGTACTTCCCCTGCCTTCTCCCTCAGGCTCCCTCCAACAGTTAGACCAAGTCTCCAGCTTTTCCCTGTAAGAAGCAAGTGCAGGCATCTAGCATGCCAACTCTTAAGGCTGTCCCCCCAACCCCAGAAGATTGACTCCCAAATCAAAAAGCTCTGGGAGAGGTATGAAAAAGTAAGCTGTGGAATGGGAGAAAATATAGGTAAGTCATATATCTGATAGAGGATGGGAGTAACTTACATAGTGCAATAGCAAAACAGACAAAAATGAACAAATAACCCAATTTTAAAAATGGGCAAAGCATCTTCTCTAAGGAGGACATACGATGGCCAACAGGTACATGAAAAGGTGCTTGCCGCCGCTAATCATCAGGGAAATCCAAAGCAAAACCACAGTGAGTTATTACCTCACACCTGTTAGGGTGTCTTTTACACTGAAAAGACAAGAGATAATAAACAGCTGGCTATGGTGTGGAGGAAATGGAAGCCTTGTTCACAGTTGATGGGGATGTAAACTGCTACTACAACTATTATGGACAACAGTGAGATGGTTTGTCAAGAAATTAAAACTAGAACTACCACATGATCCAGCAATCTCACTTCTAGATAGGTAGATATATAAAAAGGAAACAAAATAATTATTTTGAAGAGGTATCTGATCTTCCATGTTCATTGAAGCCTTATTCAAAATAATCAAAATATGGAAACAACCTAAATGTCTGTTGACAGATATATGAAGAAAATGTGATATATACTATATATTATACCTAGTATTTTATATTTATGTAGAAATACATGTGTATAATCCAGCCTATAAAAAGAAGGAAACCTGCCATTTCCAAAAACACGGATGAACCTATAAGACTTTATGCTACGTGAAATAAACCAGACCAAGAAAGACAAATACTGCATGGTATCACTTATATGTGGAATCTACTGAAAAAAAAAAAAGACAGAAAGAAAGTAAAAAATGAACTCATGGAAACAGAAAGTAGAATGGTGGTTGCCACAGGCTGCAGGTGGGGGAAATGGGAAGAAGATGATAAAAGGATACATACTTTCAGTTTTAAGATGAATGAGGTCTGAAGATCTAATGTGTAGCATGGTGACTAGAATTGGTAATATTGTTTTGTAAAGCGAATTCTGTAAAATTTGCTAAGTTAAACATATGAGGTAATGGCTGTGTTAATTAATATATGTAGGAATTTAGGACTTCCACCTTAACATTCTGCTTGACCCATAATGAATGCCTCATGCAAATTATCAATGGATAATCTCAAATTCAAGAACTAGACTATTGGGGCATCTGGGTGGCTCATTGGATTAAGCCTCTGCTTTGGGCTCAGGTCATGATCTCAGGGTCCTGGGATCAAGACCCACATCAGGCTCTCGGCTCGGCGGGGAGCCTGCTTCCTCCTCTCTCTCTGCTTGCCTCTCTGCCTACTTGTGATCTCTCCCTCTGTCAAATCAATAAATAAAATCTTTAAAAAAAAAAGAACTAGACTGTTGACTACCTGAAACCAGGTTGACTACCTGAAACTGTTGACTAAGAGTTTAGTCTTAGACTTCTGATTTCAAATATAGTCTATCAGTTCTTCAAATAGCAAATATGTTGCATTTGTCAGAATGAAGA